>JAOXNN020230974.1:0-12504 GCA_028571205.2 Hydropsyche betteni
GTATGTAACTAAAGAGCCGCAGCTTCACATCCAAAGAGCCGCATGTGGCTCGCGAGCCGCAGGTTGCCGATCCCTGGTCTAGGCTATACACCTTATCCGAGAGCCAACCTCGTATCGAAATTATCGTAGTTAGTTTTTAAAAAATGCTAACACATTTCGATGTGTCAACATAATAAAACATGTGAATTATATCTAGATATTGTATATCCACGCAAAGTTGTTTTCGAATCAAATATGTTGGATTTCTTATATTATATTTTAAATAAATGACAAGTCACATATGTGTGGTAAGATAAATAGTGTTTTAACAGCATGAAATTCTGAACAAACAAATTTGAAATCATTTTATGCGATATAATGAAAAAAAAAATGCATTATTGATTATTTTCATTCCCTGCTGAAAAAATGTATGCATCAAAAATTCTCGATAAAATTTAAATAGTAAACCATTTCCTGTACAATCTGTCACGAATGGTGATCGTTGAAAAATTTAACCTGGGTCTGCACACCATCTGTTATCACAGTTTCATTCATTTTTTTAAACCGAAATATATCATGTCCCATCTTCATCAGACTCGCGATATATGTAATGTAAAACCTCGATTATTCGGACTAAATGGGGATCGAGATGATCCGGATAGCGAAAAATCCGGATAATTGAGACGAAAAAAAATTAGAAATTAAATTATATTATTCAAAGAAATTTTTTGTGTGCATAATTATGCACAAAATCTATTGAATTTTTAACGCCATATGTGAGAAGTGTTTTTTTTTTAAATTTCGTATAAAATAAGTATTTTTGAGAATAAATTGTGTTACTAGCACTCTTTAAGCTATAAAGATTATTTTAAAAACCAATTTCCTTTCGGGTTTTAGTTTCATCATACTTGAGCCTGTCGTGGGTCAGTATAATTTTGTTACATACTCAAATTTTTGAACGCATTATATATAAAACTAGTGGATTGTACCCGGCGTAGCTTTTCATCTTAAAACCGTGTCGGATCGGGTTGTAAAATAGTTTTAATGATACAGAAATATTTCCACACACGCAACCAAAATATTTACAAAATTTAATTTTGATTGCATAAGCGGTAAAGGTATGCATAACTAACACACACATTAATTTTTATTTATATAGATATCGTAAAATCTGTTATTTAAAAAAATATTTTTTTTTCATCAATCCGAATAGTCAGAAATCCAGATAATAGAGTTTCTACTGTATGTATTTATTTTTATAATAAAATTTATATGCATACCAGAGCGTCTAAATAAAATCTTCACCGCATCCGCGCAGCACTCGTCAACACCACAATGTCGATAAACGGGGATATTTTTTTATAGAAAATTTCCAAAATCTTATCGACGAACCTTTATCGTTCGTCAAGCGGAAACTACGCACGCGATAAGACTTCATTGATGAATTACCATAATGCGATCGGTCAAATCGGTACAAATGGGTAAAATTGCCGTAATGATGATTTTGCGTATGAATAGGTGAACACGCTGAAAATCGAGGACGCGATTTATTTGCGGAACGCCTCCGTTTTTGTACCGCTTCCAAATCTGTTTTATTATACGCTTTTCGAACGGGTGATTCATATGAGAAAGTGATTTCGTAGACGGACCGTAACGGGAATGAAACGTAGACGTGATTTGCGTTTTCGATGATGATTTTGTTTGACGTTGCGTCATCGTGCGAAATTATCTATGACCCGTGTATGGTTGTTTCCGATTTTAATTTATTGCTATTGGAGGGTTTTGAGGGTGTTTTTTTTAATGATATTCGATGTGCGTTTGTTGGTCAGGTTTAAAAAAGTTTGTTGGTGGGGGTCGATCTTGACCTGGTTCTGAAATTAGTATTGCATCATCATCGTGAAGTTATGTTATTTTTCGCTTCCGATTCAGTTTTCAGGGGTGTTTAAAAAAAAATGAACTTGATGTTTTATTAGAGAAAAGTTTATTTCCACGAAACTTTATATGTTATATATAATTTTTGGAATTTTACCTGTGCGTAAATATATTTATTAATATTAATGTTTTTCTTTTATCTGTAAGCCTTGTGCAAACAATTGTGCGAATAATTATTTTCATGCCATTGAAGAGATTATTTCTAGGTGGAATGATTTCATTCATGGTTTTCGTGTTCTCGTTTTTCATCTGAAAAGTCGAAATTTGACAGCCCTATTGCGTATTTATATTTAGACAGATGTTTTTAAATATCGAATCATTGGCGTCACAAAGCAGTAATTCTCAAAGTTTTTCTGATTTAATAAAAATAATGTTATTCTCTAAAAAGATATAAGATATCGATTTGTGTTTGAAAACTTGCATAAAATTCACTTTTATATCACACACAAATTTAAAAGATTTTTATAAGATTATTTCAGATGTTATCCAAATTATTGTTACTCAATTACATCTTATTTTTATTACATAATAATACGTTAGGAGATTACGTTATCAATTTTTATAAATCAAAATTAATAACACAGATTATTGCATTGAAAAAAAGATTGTTGATAAATGATTATTTATTATCAATTGCATTGATAGCAAATAAATATGTTTTTTTCAAAATCAATATATGTATTTTTGTTGCTGATAACAGCTAAAAAGTGTTCTCACTCAATACAAAAATAAAGTGTCGAATGTGCGAATAATTTTTTTTTTCCGTTATATTTGCTTGTGTTTATTTTTATTTTATTTTTTAATAGTGACATGTATTTCTTTATTTTTTCGTATTTTTCGAAGAACATAAATTGGGCTATTTTTCAGCCTAAAAAGATATATTTGAAAATTTACTTTTCTCAAATAAATATTCAAGTAGTAGTCGACTTAAAAAAACGATTTAATATTAGAGACCTCGGGGTTTTTTCAAAGAAGATTGCTGTGACCTATTACTGAAAAATCGATATCCATGCAGAGTAATAATTACACCGTATCAATTTTCCGATTAATATTATAGACTTTCAACGTGCGTTTATGCGTTATTAAATTTACCTCTACTGTTTTTATCCACTTTTTTTTGCGAATTTATGTGTTTTTTCATGAACTAATTTTATGTATGCATGCGTATTTTATTAGTGTTTGTTAGTATGAACTTATCTCTCGTTATCTATATTTTATGCTCCTGTCATAATTACCAGATTTTATCATTGTGTTTGTTCATGAATATTGTATTTGCGCAATTGCTGAAGCGTTGTATTGAGATTAAAATGTTTTTTAAGTCTGTTGTCATTTTGCGATAAAAAAATTAACCATCAAGTAGAGATACTTATTGTCGATTTTCTTTTTCATAGAACCGTCTGCTACATTGTTAAAGTCCTCGATCGGGTCATGATCTCACGTATATAGTTGTACAGGTAACTATTATGTTTCATACATAAAGTAAGTGCGATCGAAGTTTTCATCTTTATTGTGAACGTTTTCAAATAACGGTATATTGTGAATTTAAGTAGATTTATTATGTCGTCATTGTTTTCGAAAACTGTCAAGTATCACTTGAGTGTTCAACATCTGTAAAAACTCGTACTGGTATCGTTTTGATAAGATAAATTTGAACTTATTGATTACAAAAGGTTATTGGTACGCCAGGTTGTGAGATATTTTTGTACCTACTGTATTTAAAAAAATCCACTATGCAAGCTCTAGAGATTCTTATTGTTCTTCCAAGTGTTTGTGTAATAAATTCTTATGTTTTAATGCGTTTATTTAATATAATATTATACATTTTTCTATTTAATTTAACTTGTTGCCAATGCATGGAATTGTATTTAAGTTGCAAAAATTTAATGCATTGGTTACTATGTATTTTTCACGTAAATCGACCACCTAATCAAATAAAAATGACAATTGTTTCAATGTCAATTGAGTTACGTGAAGGATTTATGATTTTTCCAAAAATATATTAAAAATATTTTTTTTTTCCAAAGTGGTCTCATCGATTCGTAGATCAGTTTTTAAATAAGAATAAGATGCCAAGAGTGCATCTTTTAAGAAATAACAATAATCTGGCAACAGAATATGTTTTATTTTTTTATTTTTACTTTGTGAATAGGTACACGTTCCGATGACGCAAACTAGGATTATTTTTGTTTGTTAATAGCATAGATAGATACATCGTGTTAATCTGTCCATCTGTTTTGGCGATTTAAATCAAGTGTTATTTTGATTGATTTCTCGAATATTTTCGTGTAAGCATTAGACTGCAATTTCCATGTTGAATTTCGTATTACAATATATATTGTTGATAAAAATTTCCATCATACGATATATTTAATACTGTGCATAATACAATATTATAAATCATTACATCACAAGGGGGATATAAAGATATACATATAATAAAACTGCTGAATGTTTCATTTGATCGTCTACGTCAATAATGCATCGTTATAAAAATGATATTATTTAGAATTATCTTAGAAAAGCATTGTTTTGATGTTTAAGAAATATTGCTTTGCATTTATAATATCTGAAGATTTTTCCAATAATAGTCTTTCTCTTTCTATTATATCAGTGCTCTGCAACCATTGTGCTGTGAGACGATTCTGGGTATGTCGCGATGAATTTTTCCAATACAAAAAAAAATCAAATGATTTGTTCATAATAAAAAAAAATGTAATTTCTATCAAAAAATAGCCTGTTAAAAAATCAAACCCTGTTAATTTGAATTTTACCGCCTTTTGAATGGTGTTGATGTTCGCAGCACGAAACCATGTCCTTCAGTCGCCAAAGTAGAAAAGTGCACATTTGGATTACGAGCATGTTGTGAAATTAGTTGATATTGAGTTATTAGTGAAGATTTCAAAACGAAGACTCATTTGCTATGCACTCATCACCCAAACGCGAATACAAATTACGATTTAACTGTTTTTATATCTCAAATATATTATTTATAACATTGATTATGATTCATATTTTCATTGTTATAGGTCGCGAATAATTGTAAAAAATTTAGAAGCTGTTTTTGTTTTTCAATTTGAAACAGTAGTAGGTGTATGTGCCCCATTCGTCCCCGCGAAAAAATAGGTTGCGGAGCACTGTGCTATATTATGTTATCATTTTGTCACCTCAATATAAAAAAATGCGTGTTTCTATCAGTGTGTAGATTGTATCAGAGTGAATAGCGGTTCAAACTATTACTGTAACTTCGCAAATAACAATCACGAAAAACATTTATCAATAATAAATCCTTTGAAGACCTTCCGCGATGCTTTGTGTTATATTTTCTGAATGTGAATTTCGCTGACTCGTTTGTTTCTCAAAGTGTATTTTCAGCTGAAAACATTCAATAACAAATGACGACTTTACACCTCTTTGTTCACGTCTAAATCTGTATATCTTTATATTGCACGCGAACGGACATATCTTTTATGCGTTCTCACACTGACGAATGTTTACCAAGAGCTTCCTTTCTTTTTTTCAGCGAATTTTCTCTGTCGTTCAACTTTTTCGCGTATTGTAGTACATTAATGTATAATATATCAAAATATTGGCTCGGGAACCAAGGTCAGATTTTCTCAAGACACACCCACGTGCGCTAATAATTTCGGGATTTTGACGTCGGAACACGCCTTCTTTCTTTAGAGTAGAAAAGAATATGTAAGAGGCTCGTCAATGACACATTCTTTCACGCTTATATAACTGTTGTTCAGTTTGCCTGGTTTGGCTGATGCTTGTCGAGCATTCTTTGTGGTTATATGAGCAAAAAAAGAAATGAGGGTCGGTTTGGAACTAAGGAACTGGTTTGGAGAAACGTTCCCCTCGTGAAATGATGGTGTGTTAGTATTTTTTTTTGTGTTCGAATGCTTCAGATTGGATGAAGCAGGGTTTTAAATAGTGTAAGGCAGTCGGGAATTTAAAATGAAAATTGTTTAGTGGTATGTTATTTGTTAAACTTTTTTTTGAATCTATAATCGTTAAATATTATAGACTAACATCTTACAGATTGTCATTGCTTAATAAATAATTACTATTAAATTATATATAATGGTTCTTATTGTCATTGAGTACACGTGACTGGTTTTTTTTTATATTAAATGAGTACTTTTCAGTTATGTTTTCTTTTTATTTAATTATTTAAATTTATTCAAGAAAAAATTGTTTGAATTCACTATGTTTCTGCTAGTATTTATTTTGTAATATATACAAGTAATCAATGCTTCGATTTATGATAAAATATTATTTTATTTCGTGATCTTATTAATATCATTATTTCAAATGTATGTTATGTTATCAATTTGACATTTTACTTATGGAATTTATATTTCAAATGGACTTTGAATTAAAACAAACATTGGCTTATTATTAATGTAAATTGAGATGATTAGTCTTGCACGCAGATGAAATTTTCTGTAACGGCGGATATTGTTGATTACAGTTAAATTGCAAACATAAACTATGAACTTCACATAAATTGCAGAAACAAGTTCATATAGTGCTTAGTAATATTAAATATTTTTAATAAACCATCTAAATAATTACGTTATATAACATGATTCTATAAATTTAAATTAACTTAACTAATGTATATCGTTTTGTTGTCTTAGATCTCGCAATAATTGGAAAACATAAGAAAAAAAATGGTTAAAGTATGTATATTGTTTATATAAAAGTACAAAAAAATATATTTCTAAATTAAGCATATATTTATATATTATTTTTTCTATAGGAAACAAACGGAGCATTGCCTCCTCCACAAGAATTAGAAACATTCTTGCCTTCAGATGGATCGAAACGGAAAGGGACAATCACATCAGGGTCAGTTTTAAAAATTTACTATTATTTTATTGGCAATACATGGTTCAATGACATGGTTTAAGTGTCACTTTTTCTGAGAGAGGAATGAATGGCAATTTTAGCGTTTTGCATGCAATTATTTTTAAGTACACTAAAAAAGTTCAACCATGTAAAGTACCGATAAATGAATTTGCCTTTTTATCGAAATAAGAAATTCATTACATCTTTTCCACTAATCATTTATTTATCTTTTAGGTATAAAGTGACGAATGATGCAGAATTTGGAGCTTATGATCCATTCGCAGAGAGAAAAGTGGATCATCCCACGACGTAAGTGAAAAATATAAAACAGTTAATATTGATCCGTGATATATTTTGATATTTATTTTTTTATATTTTCAGTGATTGTGATACTGTGACTCATTTATTAAAAGCATCGTTAGGTACTGGAATTTTGTCTATGCCCTTGGCATTCAAAAGTGCTGGTTTGGTGATGGGTATTGTCTTCACAATTTTGGTTGCTATTGTTTGCACCCATTGTTGTTATATATTAGTAAGTATAACAAATATAATTCATGTTTTAAATGTCTTATATGTTTCCTATATTCAAAAAAAACATTTTTTTTGTTTCTAGGTAAAATGTGCACATCATTTGTACAAAAAGAACAGAGTTACATCAATGAATTTTTCAGAAGTATCTGAAGTTGCATTTGCCAATGGTCCTTCATGGGCTAGAAAATACGCTTATTCATCAAAGTAAGTGATGAAGTAAATATATCGATAAATAATTTACAAATATTATTATTAAAAAAATAATAACAATTTCCAGGATTTTGATATTGGTTTGTTTATTTTTGACATATTTTCTCACATGCAGTGTGTATACTGTAATTATTGCAGAACACTTCAACAAGGTACAAATGCAATAAATCTTGAGAAATATTTTTATTTTATTTATATAATTTTAATATAATGTTCTGTTATGATTTTCAGGTGATTGCATACCTTATGGGTTCTGAAAAAGATGTAAGGACAATAATTATCTTTTTGTTAGTTCCCTTAATTTTACTTTCATGGATACCAAATTTGAAATATTTGGCACCAGTGTCAATGATTGCTAATATTTTTATGGGACTAAGTCTTGGAACTACAATTTATTATCTAGCTATCAACATGGATCCTAAAACCTTCAAAGATTTAGATTTCGTCGGACCGATCCATTTATGGCCAGACTTCTTTTCTCTCACCATTTTTGCTATGGAAGCTATTGGTGTTGTGATGCCGTTAGAAAATAATATGAAAACCCCTCGTCATTTTCTTGGAATATGTGGTGTCTTGAATAGAGGAATGTCTGGCGTGACACTATTATACATCGCTCTTGGCTTTTTGGGTTATTTATGTCATGGAGATAATGTCGAACCATCAATTATTTTGAATTTACCAGTTGAAGATCTGTAAGTATACATTTTTTGAAAATGTATAACTTTAATTATCTATTTTAAGAACAATAAAACATACCAAATGTTTTTTTCAGAGCCGTTCGGATTGTCTTGGTTCTTATTGGTATCGCTGTCTATTGTACATTTGGTCTCCAATTCTATGTATGCTTGGAAATCGGATGGGATGGCATTAAAGACAAATTCCAAAAGAGACCAATGTTTTACAATTATTTGATGAGAACAATTATTGTATTTGCCGCTGTAGTTTTGGCTATAGCTGTACCAAGGATTGCTCCATTTGTAGCTCTTATTGGTGCTTTCTGCTTTTGCATTTTGGGGTTGATTATTCCTGTTTTCATTGAAATGATCACATTTTGGGATGTAGGATTTGGAAGATTTAACTGGATAGCTTGGAAGAACTTATTCGTTTTTATTTTCGGTGTATTAGCTCTTATTTTCGGAACAAAGAAGGCTATTGAAGATATTATCAAATCGTATATTACTAGTGATAATATTGATGCTTTTTCTTCACAAAATATCACAAATGTTATTAGCAATATAACAGAAGCATTTATCAACACTACAACTCTTAACAATTGATGTTAATTAAAAAAAATTAACATTTTTTGTTAAAGCTCGAATTTCAAATTAAATACAAATTAATTGTATTTTACTTTATATTTTCAATTTTGATAAATAATTAATAAAAATAAATAAAAATTCATATCTGTTTATCATTGTAGATCATTCTATTAGTGAATTTGATAAATCTTGAAACATCCATATTTGAGTTGAATCAATAAAAATCAAATACATATATGTACATATTTGTTGCCATAGTATAAATATTTTACACTGTCAATTGAAGTTAAGATATTTTCCTATTGTGTATAATTTTTAAATAAGGAAATAATTTTATAAAAAAAAAGAAACAGTGTCACGTCAAGAATGCTCATTTACATATATGTATTGACGATATTGCATGCTTAAATTTAGTAAACGGTTGAAATTTAGTTATTTAATAAGACATAAATCAATAAAAAGTCATTATTAGGACTGGTATACCAAATAATTACATAGTATTTTCTACAATCATTATCATATGCAGCTTATATAATATAAATGGCTAATTATGGCCTTTCTGAAAGTTTTTTGGAAGTTATTGGCATTTTTTTTTCTACTGTGTTTGTTACATAGTGAAAAAGAGAAGGTAATGTTCAATAAGTTTGAAAACTAAATAACATCATTTGCCAAAAATCCTCAAATCATTTGTAAATGCATTCAAATATAGCTTACATTGTTTGTTGCTAGTGATAAATAGAGACTAATACAATCAATAAGACAAACATTGATACTGATTTTTGTATGAATATTCAATTGTCAACAATCATTACATGAACAAGTAATTGCAAAAGTTATGTGTTTTAAAAATTCAAGTTTTAAACTCATTATATCTGATATATTTAAAATTTACCAAAAAATAAATATATTTTAAAATTAAATTCAATAGGGTGTTAAAAACTTTTAATAAGTAGTTAAAGAATACATTAATATTATGTATTCTAATCTACTTCATAGGAACATAGCGTGCCAGAATAATGTTCTGTATAAAAAAGTTTTATAAATCACTCAATGCTAGAAATGACATCAATAATTTTCCTTTGTATATTTTGTGGATGAGGATTTTCCGTTTTATTGGCATTTTGTGATGATTTAGTATTTGAACAGAGCTAGTTGAGAATTTCAGATAGCGTGGGACTGCGTTGCGTTAGTGTTTCGGGGAAGCACAACTGCCCATATCTAAATGTATCATCAAGCAAATAAAAAACTTTTATTCACAGAATACGGGACGAAAGTCAGCGATTTTTCAAATATTTTTATAGATAAAGAAATTTTATATTCTTGAGTGGGAATCACATTGCGTGGTTAGATTGTTATATCGAATTAATAAATATATTTTTATATAATATTTTGTATTATAGTTTAGCTAAATGAAAAGCATTTTTTTGTTCACATTAAAAATTACTATTTCAAACATATTGTATTATATTTAACCACTTTACTTTATGAATAAATGAAATAATAAAAAAATAGCATGCAATGAATTATATATTCAGTATGCAAAACGTATTTTTCATTCATGAAAAGAAAACAAGAAGAATTGGATAATTTAGCAACTGTGATCATCGTAGATTTTAAGAGAGATTTTTCGCAGTTTCAGTTTTCACAAAAAAAAGCTGTAAATAAGTAAAGTTTTCCCATAAGTGACAGCTTTGTAAAAGCTTTTGGTGTTGACGTGTCAGCCGTATATGCGATATCCGCATGAACGAACACATCATAAACAACATTTTAAAGGGAGGGAAAAAAATGTTGATGTTTTCACGAGAATTTCCGCGACTCGTAACCGAAAACTTTTCACCTATCGAAAATTGTACATGTCGATATTTTCGATAATTTATATATTTTTTTTATGCAAAAAGATAAAATAGTGTTTCGACATATAAGAGTTCAACAACAAATATTTTTTCAACTGGACAACGTTTATTTATCCACATAATATAAATATATAAATCGTATCGTACGATTACGAATATATATTATATTGCTACATACAAATTTATTGAAATGGAAGTAAAGTAGATCAAATAGTCTGTGTATTTTTAAATTCGGTCGGCTATCATCAAGAATATTGATGATCTGCCATATTCAAAATGACCGATATTTAAAAAAATTTGTCATAATTTTATTAACGATTTTCATTAAAAATAACTGAAATTTGAAGTTTCCGGGTTAATACCGACAAAGTGACAACTCAAGTCCAACCCGTCAATGAATTATCAATGAATTTTCGATCGGTTTCTCAACTATTTATTATAGATAAGTAATGAGTAGAAGAGTAATAGAATGTGTTTCGAATCGATGAATAGAGTCCAAAATATTTTAGTTTGCGTTTAACATATGAAATATTACTAAAGTAACGACGTTTTATGAGCGATACTGAATACAGACGAAAATCGGTTATTATTGTATGATGCATCAAATTCTCTTTTTTACACGGGTAATACGTTTCAGAGACTACCGTGTAAAAAAAATGTATCATGACCGATACAAAATTGGAGATAGGTTCTATCAGTAAACTATTAGTATCATTTACATCATCAATATTATATCATTATAAAAAATGTGTAATGCGGAAAAATTTCGCCACATGAAATAAATAAAATAACATCGAAATTTTTTATTCAATAACTTTAAATATGTATTATAAAATTATAAAATATATATAAATATTCTAATATGGTCTTTTTGCGTATGTAGTTAACGTCTATAATATGTTGCTTATTACCTACTAACTACTGGCTTTGCCTATATAACAAATGAACTATTTTGATTTTATTAATTAAATATAAAATATTCAAATAACATTGTTATTAACATTGCCCGATATTATCAAGATCGGGCCTATCGCTAGTTGTTATATAATAATAAATATTTTTTTTATACACCGCATTAAAGTGAAAATCAGTGTAAAAAAATAATCGGTTCTTCTTTTTTGGACTGTTATTTGGAAACTGTGTAAAAAGAGGTGTATTATTGAAAAAAAAATCTTCTGCGAGAAACGTCGACTTAAATATTCAGACTATATTTCCAAATACCCAAGTTATCGATAATTATTTTGAAAAATCAACATATCCCCTATCTCCTATAAATAATAGCGGATTTTTGTGTGTGTCCGTTTGTGTATTTGTCTGTCTGTGTATCTGTTCGATGACGCTTTTTCGCGAATATGGTCTTTATATGAGTATACAGTTAACGTCTATAATATGCTTATTACTTACTGCCTTTGGCTTTGCCTATATGTCGTAATTGTGACAATAAATAAATGAACTGGTTTTATTAATTAAATATTAAATATTCAAATCGAGTACGGGCATCAAGTAGCAGATGTTACTACTGGCTTTGCCATTCCAATTTAGTCTGTATGCCCATTAAAATAACGGCTACAATCACTATTCACATCATTCTCAAGCTCGAAAATCGTGACCTCCAAATTCAGTCTTTAAGGACATTATAATAACGGCTTTAATCTTTGTAATTTTTATTTTATTACGTAATAGTATGGTTATAAATTCACAGCCGATGCTATCAGTATCGGGCCTATACATTATCCTCTATATATAACAAACGGGCATCAACTTTTCGCAACGGAACGGCTATAAAATATTTTTGCATAGATTTCATTTTTTTATATATGTTATAGGCAAATTATAACGGCAGGCATTTTCTAACGCCTATATCTACCATATTGAGCTTTATGTAC
>JAOXNN020230990.1:0-12502 GCA_028571205.2 Hydropsyche betteni
CGTAAGTCGAATCCGTCGTAAGTCGAATCTGTACAAACTTTTTGCTTTATTGTGACGAAAATATAACGAATCTAGTTAATTTATTCAGCTAATATTGAAGAACGTATTCCAATTCACATTTTCTCATCGTTTTTTTATAGGAAAATGGTATAGTTAAGTAGTAAAACGAGTGAACAGATCAAAAAAATTTTCGTAAAAAAACCAGCCACACTCAAAGGGTTAAATTAAAAGCAGCTGCCATTTCTTTCAATACGAATTTTTTTGACAGATACACATTCCTCCGTAGATATTTCTCACATCCACTTCAAATTTATCATTCAATTTAAAAAAAAAATATGTTATATTATTTTTTTCGGTCGTAAGTGCGAACCATCGTAAGTCGAGCACTACCTGTATTAAAAAAAATATTTCCGATAATGAAAAAGTATGTATACATTTTTTTAATTAATCTGATATAATACATAAACATCGTAGATACATATCTAATAACATACAAAAAAACCATTATACACTATCGCACTTCAATACAAACAAACGTCACAGATAACAACCGATAACAATCCTTTCAACCTCCCATCCCATCTCCATCGCCAACGACACATTCTTCACACCGAAAAGCCTACAATCGCCAACATGGTGATGATGATGATGATGATGATGACGGCTTCTTCGGCAGCCCAATGATGACCTTGACCCCGACCAGTTTCCTCGGAAACCTCCAGAGACGCGATCGTCAAGAGGAGAACGTCCGAAGAATGCCCGACGATCAAAATGACACTCCATCACCGTGTCTAATGGCCATATTTTCTAAATCGAAAATAGCGATTCGAAGCGCGCCGGCGATATGTGGCGAAAATTGAATGTCGAATGACGAATTCGAAAAACGCTTTTGTGCGAGTTATTATGTCGGTCGGTACTGTTGGACGTACCGGTTTTCGTTGAAGTTCGGCGTGGAGTGGTATGGTCTGTGTGTGGATTTGATTGAGATCTTTTAAGGATGATTTTTGTTAAAGGCGAGTTGCGTTCTCTCGTCTTTTTCTGTGGTGATAAATGATAAGTGGCGTTCGATGAATTTAAAAAAAAAATTATCACGTATTTGAGATTACTTGATGAAATGATAGAAGAGTCTATTATATTATAATATGTTTTTATTTTGTTCGATATTGATATAATTTTGTGTTATTTTCGAAGTTAAAAATTTATTGAGTATAATTTTTTTTAAGATCACATAAGTTTCTTCTCGAATTGACCAATTAAAAAGATGCATTTGGTAGTCACGTGACTTAGTAGAATTTTGTGGCATTGATTAATTTTATGCAAAACATTCATTCTTATAAAAGGTTTTTTAGCGTCGAATCATCGTCTTAGTAGTTTTCTTATAAATCAACCAATAAGAATATTTCATGTGGAAGTTACATGACAAAATAAATTTTTTCAACCTGAGGATTCATTGATTTTATACCAACAAGTACTCATTCTTTTTCTATAAAAGGTTTTTAATCGCTAAATCAAAATCGTAGAATTTTTCTTAATAATTTACCAACAAGAACGTTTCAATCGTCTGTCATGTGAATAAATAGAATTTTTTAATCTAACAATCATTAATTTTATACAAATTAACTCATTATTTTTTTCATCATATTAGAAGTCATCTTACAAATCAACCAATACAAACATTCCACGTGACTAAAAAAAGTCATTTTTTAAATCTAAACATACAATTTCATCCATATCCCAATCGAAACACAACTTTCTAAATAAAAAATTCTACGTACCATATTCAAATACAAAACTACATACGAAAACTTCTCGAAACACTCAAACGAAACCCAATCCGATTACGATCCGAACCGCTCGAATAACCCAATAAAGACCGATAAGAGTGCATCCTTTCAGGACAACGAACACACAGCCGAGTCCAATGGAGGCTTTTGTTGTCTGCGGCATGTAATCCGATGACATACCGTGGAGGAAGCATAATGAGCCTCGCACGCATACCGTGGACGATGATGCAACTGCGCAGGAATGCAAACGTGGCTTCGTCTCTTTATCTTCGAAGGAAAGCGCCAAAGAAGCGCTCAAACGCGTGTGTGTGAAACGCGAAAGTGGAAGATTGTGTTTCTGAAGCTTTTTCGATGTTAAAACACTTTAGTGGCCGATGACACAGATGTGTGTCATATTTTTTTTAACGCAGATAGCTGATGAGGTAAAGGTGATGTAGCGTCCAGGTTCGTACCAACCTCTCAAGCGATGAAACACGTGTATATGTTGTAGGATGATTCTAGCGTCAAAAACTGTTAGTATACAATGTTATGCTTTATGACGTAGGATTTGACGCTCATATTTAAATACGCGTTTATGTAACGTTCTGGGTTTGAGCAGCGTTAAAAACGCCAATAGTGTGTGAGATTGCGTCCGCACGTTTGACGTTTCGTACAATCGATGGTCACATTGAAATTACTAACGATAATGAAAAAACGCGATATCTAGAAACCAAAACGTCATAAGTGCACAGTATTATATTCATGAGCCTAAAATCGTTGTAAATAAAGCTCAATATGGCAGATATAGGCATTAGAAACGGGCTAACGCTAGAATCGGACTATGACATATACACGTTTGTTTTGAACGTTTCTGTTTTTAGTTTAGACGCAATTATATGTAGGTAAATTTGACAGTTGACATTCAAACTAAAATCGATAGTTTGTGTATACCCAAACTATTATGGGTATAAATGGGTATAAACAAAAGTGAATACTTGAACTGTGACATATACACGTGGATGCAACTATACTCATTCGCAGTTTGACAGTTGGCCGTACGAAACTTTTTGTTCAGGTATCGAAGCAGTATCAGGGTTAAAATATTCAACACCACGATCAATCTATCAACACAAAACCCAATTTCATTCGTTTTAATCGATGTTTTGGATTAGGTTAGGTTAGTTTGGGTACGGTTCGTTTCTATTTCGTATAGAAATAACCAACTGACGTTTAAACGTCAAAACTTGGATGCGAATGTATGCGTGAATGCAGGGTGCCAACTTAAAACTTATAATTGGATTTGTATATATGCGTTTCACCGCTTGGGAGGTTGTATGAACTTGGACGGTACATTACCTTTACCGCTGATGACACATAGTGCCCCAAAATTAACGCAAGATTTTGTAAACTTGCGTTAATTTTGGGACACTTTGCAAAAAATTTTCATGACGCATATTTGCGTCATCGGCCACGAAAGTGTGTTCGATTGAAGACAGTTGGAAAAAGTCGAAATTTCGAAAATTCGGTTGTTCGATACTTGTTACAAAACACTCCGATGTTAAATATGCAAATACACGATTAAAAAAATAAAATATATTAAAAAACGGGTTGTACGAGTTATTCTAGAATTCGAAAAATCACCCGCCGATTTTTTATTAGAATTAACCGTTGAATTTCGGAATCGGACTAATGAGACGGATCGAAAAATACATATATGAACTTGTAACGGAAAATCCGTTTTTTCAAAACCGACGGCCATGGGCGTTGTTTCTCGATCGTTAAGATTTTCTTTAATACATTTTAATATTCCGTTCTTTTGACCTCGATACGGAATCGTAACCAATATTATATTATAATTTATAATAGCGGCCTTCGTTTAAGAAAGGTCAAAGTTCGAAAGCGCACAAAAGTTAACTCCTTCAGTGAAAAAGATTGAACTCGAGTCGTTTTTTTGACATTTTCAAGTTCAATCGTAAGTAATTATCGAATATTTGTTGTTTGATGTATTTAAAAACATATTTCGAATTCAACACATGTGCTGTTTTATCTTTTCCGAATTAAAATTCGTATAATTAAACATGTTTGCCGCGTGACGAATTTCGCCGAAATTTCGTTTGTTCAAGTGAATTTTGAAAGGTTCGAATTTTCAAAATCGACTCTAATTAAGACCGAATATATACAGTTTTCAAATTAAATAAAAATATTTTTGCTAAAGTTTGCGAATTTGTTGAATTTATGGAAACACAGACGACACTAATTCCTTCATATATGATGTGTGGTACTTTCAAGTAAAATTTTATAACATCGATTTTTTTTTTTTTTTATTATATTATTAACATAAGAGAATATCATATTTGGTCAGTATTTGAATAAATTTTTAGGTATGATATATTTCATTGATAACTACAGATTTTTCATTTCAAATTGACTCTTTTGAAATGAAACTCAATTTGAAATGGAAAAGGGTCAATTTGATATAAAAAAACCTGTACGACAGCAGTATCCCCCATATATAATAGCGGATTTCTGTGTTCGTATGTGTGTGTGTCTGTTCGATGACGCTCGCAATTTCGGTCGCGCTCGCGACTGTGGTCTTTATGCATATACAGTTAACATCTATAATATAATGCTTATTACCTACTGCGCCTGGCTTTGCCTATATGTCACAAACAATTAACAAATGAACTATTTTGATTTTATTAATTAAATATTCAAATCGGGTTCACATTTCGGGTTCACACAATCGGGTTTTCCCATTTAATCGTTTTCCGTTTCTTAACAAACCCACAGCCGATGTTATTAACATCGAGTTTATTTACTAGTCAATAATTCTTTTCGACGCTGGAATATGATATTTGAAAGATTGAATTCATAATGTAAAAATTTGTAACTATCTGCTGAAAAAAATTGATACGGACTATTTGTCATAATAAAAAAATATCATTAAATAAAAATACTGACCATTTACTTCAAATTATGATCACTTCTCAACATATTATCAGTATCGATATTCAAATAACAATCACGAGCGAACACGAACCAAAAAACAAGGATCCTCCAAACACTTACCAGCACCTATAGAAGTTTAGCATCACACAAACGATGCACGACACTCAAAATGGCGACAATCTTCGGAGACTTCGTCTCGATATCATCACGGACGACAATCGAACGCCTAATTAACGATCTGACAAATAAGGACATCATGCTAAAAAAAGAGAGCCTCGTCGAAAGGCACACAATCGTATTCGTCATGCAAATAATGGACATACATACACACACCGTTGTGACATTAGTGACACAGCTGATGTCAGAGTGACGCAACCCGTGTCATTAACATACCTGAAACAAACAAGAAGATCGGTTATGATATGGTTATTGGGGGAAAATTAAGATTTGGTATATACAGTAAGCCCCCCCCTTATAACGTCGAGGTTCCTCGTTATAGGGGGTTAAGGTTTTTCAATTTTTTTTTTGTGTTGACTGCTTGTTTCAAATGCATTTGAAAAAAAATTGAATTTGAATGCCTTTGAACAAAATAGGGAGGGACGTTATAGGGGGGTTTACTATATAACCTGGATTTTGATATAATTTTTTTTAAAGAAATTTATGTGGTACTTTAGTAAGAAGTTAATCTTTGTATTGTAAATTAGTGTTTTAGTAAAATTTGAATTATCGAGTGAATACTGGATATTAATAAGGGTGAAAATTTAATTTTTAAGATTTAGAAATGTAATGGTTCGAGTAAATTATTATTTCATAAAGATTACAAATATATTCCTCTTTAACAAATTGATACGAAAAAAAACTTATATAATTATGATTATTACGAATGGATTTATACCATTTTCAATAAAACATCTTTACTATATAGTACAGTTCAACTATAATAGTACATGTGTGCGTTAGTTATGCATGCCTTTTTCACTTATTCAATCACGATGAAATTTTTTAAATATGTTGGTTGCGCATCCGGAAAAGTTTATACATCATCAAAACCATTTTACAACTCGATTTAACGCTATTTTAAAATGAAAAGCAACGCCAGACCCGAGCAACGCCGGATACCCGTGCCCATTGCCCGAACAACTCTGGATAAAATCCGCTAATTTTGGATAAGATATCTATATCTAACCAAAACATACAACTCGCCTATTTCCGAAAATGAACTTACACCACATTAAAAAAGACACATTGGAAATATAATGAGGATTAAATCTACATAACATCCAATCTTAATACAATACAACGAAATCGACGCTTCTTAAAATGTCAAACGACACGATGAATTGTTGAAAATCGAGATCAATGACGTCCAGGATCTGCGTACAACCTTCCATTGTCTATCAATCGGGCCTGGTTTTTTTTTTCGTTCAACGTCGACTGCTTTTCATTTCTATTAACCTAGATCTAGAGATGCAACTGCGACCGATCATTACTGGCACATGTATATGCAAATATTGTGGAAACGAAGCGTAATTTATTTGCGAAGGAATTTCGCTCGACCCACATAAATGCGAGGAACGATTCGTAATCGAGCCTTATTTGGTTATGCCAGATCGGCTGCGGTCATATTTGTTCAAAGGACTCGAGAAATCCTGATTTTTATGTGTGTTACAGTTTGAGTGTTCACTTGGTGTGTGTATGAACAAACTAGTTTGTTTATTCACCTTCTGAACGCTCTAGTCCTATTGTTAGTGTGGTATGACAATTCAAGTTGTTTGCACTCAGATAACGCTCTTAAGCTAAATATAAAAAGGTGGAATTTGGTATGTCAACAGATCGAGAAATACGTGCAGTGTCTACCCGTCATGTCACAACTCAAGCTAAAATGCTAACCCAACCTAACCCAAGCATGATACTTATGACGTCTGTTTTTAGTTTAGACGCAATTATATGTTGGTAAAATTTGAAAGTTAACATTCAAAATAAAATCGATAGTTTAGGTATACCCAAACTAGTATGGGTATAAACAAACAAAAGTAAACACTTGAACTATGACATATATAAAAATTAGCAATTTTTCGTTTTTCTGTGGTAAATAATAAACCTTTTTTGCAACAATTCTCAGTTCATTAAAAGCAAACTGATATCACGTCCTCTATCTGTCTATTAGAATTATTATTTTTTCAACACTATTTGATCTTTTTATAATCCGAATAAAGTCTTTTAAAAATCAAACTGAACCATTTTCAAATCAAGTTCGGCGTTTATAAATTAAAATTCGGCCATTTTCTAATCAAACTCCGCGTTTACATAAAAAATTCAATTGTCAGAGCCCGTTGACATACACTCCAAATTTAACCTTTTACATATCAAATTCAATAAATGAATTAAAAAATCTTGGAAGGTGAACTTTTTTGTCTTATGAAAGATCATGTTGTCATATTAAAAATCATTAGTTTTATGAAAGACTTTAACTAGCACTTATTTATATTTTGAAATCCCATAATCTGCAAAAACATATATGAATTGAAAAAGGTTTATTTATTTTTTTTTGTAAAAAGCTAAATTGGAATAAAAAAGTTCTAGAATAATTTTATAATACGCTTGTTGATATTAAAGAGGTTTATTCTCTTAGTATCAAACCACTTTAAAAATTTATTATATATAGAATTTTTATTTGTAATGCACGAAAGTGCCACACATTGCCTTTTTATTTGAACACTCTAAATAGTTTCTAGAATATTATTCGCACTTTTCAGATTGAATAAAATATTGGGCAATGAATTTTTCATTACGATGAAACTCGCGAATATATGAATTTATTTATTCTGTATACTTAGTTGCATTTGTCGAGAAATTCGTAGATGGCGATATTAAAATATTTCAACACAAAATTATATTATATAATAAATTTAATGTACGTACTGGCACATACCGTTATTACGTCTCTGAGATTATTAAAATTTCAATTAAGCTACATGCCTCCATTAAAACTTTAATAACACTTCTTTCATATGGTTTTCTATGAAAACTTCGCAAAGGATAATATCTTGAAAATATTTCATTATTATCTTTTTCATAAATATAAATCCGTAGTAAAATTTTCGATATAATAATTGAATAAAATATAAATACATATAACAATACAATTTCAAAATAGTAAAAAAATATACGATTCATAAAATATGCTCAAATTAAAAAAATAAAAATTTCATACTGAAAAACCTAACCTAACCAAATAATATATTATATTATACAACATAACAAAACATGTCGTAAACAATCTGAAAATTTAATAATTCAGCGAAAGATTTAATATTCATCCAGATATGACGAGTCCCGGCTCCCATTTTAAATTTCGCGCGCTTTTGGATTAGGAAAGTTCGCGATCGCTTTGCATAAGCCTTCCCATCCATTGGAGCGCTTGCTAAGTGAGGTTAATTGTATAAACAGAGCGGTCCTGAAGGGTTCTGAAACGTTCAAAGACTTTGTTGCATCGCTAATGCAATTATTTTCAGCCCAAGAAAGTTCTGGAAACTTTCTCTTTCGGGTTTTGTCAAGCTGCGTCCGATTTATTGCTAAGATTTCGAAATTTGTTAGACTATAAAGTCATTTTGAGATTGTGAACTCCATGCAATATATGTTACTGTTTGTGTAGTTGCGTTTTCCGTGAAAAACGCAAAAAATAAATTTTTTGTGAAATTTAACGCCTCATATTAGTGCATTATCCGTTTTATTGATTTTATTAAAAAATAAACGTTCAATGTCATCTGTCAAATATGACTGTTGACGTGTCTTTTGATATATCTATAGAAGGCTGGAAAAGACTTGTATTGCTGACACCAATGTATTGCAATGTAGTTAAAAAGGATGTTTATCACTACAGTCAGTCGAAAAAATAATTTTGATACGGATGACAAATTTTGCTTCAATATTGTTCAAATTCCACAAAAACGCAAGATTTTTTGCGTTTTTCGTAAAAATGTAATCACAAAAACGTTGCGTAACATACCACATATATATTTTTTTCTTTTGAAATAATTTAAATTAAATTTTCTATTCATTTTTATAGTTTGCGATTCTTCAGTAAAACATAAACACTCGCCTGAAAGTTTCCTCAAAGAACAAAACGCCGCGACGGACTGATTTATAAAATTTTAATTTCCCTCATGTTTATGCATTCGGAATAAGAACGAACTGAAAATTGTACAAAAGCCTCTTTGTCGTGTGACGAATAACGTCTTTCTGCGAACAATAATTCCGCAACAACCCAAAAAAACCTTTAAATAACTTCAACTCGCAAATTTCGATATTTAAAATCGCCCGATGTGTTTAGCGCCAAAATTATACGCCCAACACATTTTCAGCGTAATAAATTATCGTCTAATTTATCTAATGGAAAAGTGTATGAATATGTAGGCAATTATTTTAAGTGCATCAATTTATTTAAGTCACACACAGATAACGCAACATTATAAATCTACTTTGGACGTTACCGCGAGTCGTTAGGCAAACATTGCCGAACCAAACTTAACTATCTTAAAATCTTTATTATTTTCGCTTATATAAAACGCTTTGCCGCAACAGAAAACATATTATAATGAGGAAACCGCTTCCAGAGACAAATATAATTATGTGCATTATATGAGACCGTTGTTATTCATTTTTGAAACGGGTTGTTTATGAAGAGCAATATTGTCGTGGTGGAAATTAAATTTATATGAATTTCCTTCTCAAAGGAGTTAATGTAACAAGGAATAAGTCGTTTCTAGGAAAATGCAGTCTATGCAATTATTTGCTTGGTGTATTTTTTTTATTTTCATTAGTGTGTAAGCTTTATTATCAAAATATGTATATTACATGTAGATGATAATTTATACATATTTTTTGATTAATTTCTTTGAATAAAATTTATATATTCAAATATTTTACTTTATTTAAACACACTAAAGGTAAGTAATAAATAGTGTGGTCAATAAATTGAGATAATTTAATGATTTTTTTTATATAAATAAAAAATATTGATATAATATTTATCATTATATATTGAAAAAATCTTGTCTTATATTCAACGCATGAGAATCTACAAATTACTGAAGTTAAATAACAAGGAGAATTGTTTATACATGGGTGCATATAAATATTATTGAAATAAAATCATTTAAAGGATTTTTTTTCATATTTGAACGTATCAACAGTCATGTTTTCACTTATTACTCAGAAAAATAAAATTTTACGATGAAAAATCTGATAATCCTTATATTAAGTAGACATTAAACAATCCAAAAATTATAATAATAATTTGAACCTTAATTCAACAAAAAATATATACTTATATAATTTCCGCAAACTTATCAAACACACAAACAGCTCATTTCCGCCAACTTTTTTCCTTTCCAACATTTTCAGCACAACGATAAAACCCCAACACGGCAAAATAGTTATGGCGCATGAAATTAATACTCAGTTGGCCGTCGTTCTGCATTTGAATATCCTTGACTGCACTAATGCAACTGAATAAAAATAAAAATCCCATCTTTTGAATACCTAAACAGTCAACTATGGGCTCCGATCCAAGATTGTCCCGTGAAATTTATTTCAACCTCCAAAATCCAATCTATTGTTTCAGGCAATTTTTACGTTGGTATAATATTGAATTATTGTCAAATATTGATTAGTTTCTGGGGCATTAAAGTAACTAAAAAAATCTTATATTTTTAATAACTCAATTGTCAACTATTATATAAGCTTCAAATATAACAATTTTTTTCCGTAAAATTTCATCGTTCCCGTCTGTAAACAGTCAACTTTGTCAACGTTAAATAGTTAACTATGAGCTCTCATTTAAGAAATTTATGCCAGTCTCCAAAAACCTTCCATTGTTCTCGTCTGTGATTATACCGAAAATAATATCAAATCATCATTAATTATTGATTCTCCTCTTATATATTAATATAATTAAAAATCAATCTTTTATATACCTAAATAGTTATCTATAGATTGCAATTTAAGATTATAACGAAAAAATTATACCAACTCCCAAAATCCCCCATTGTTCTCGTCTATGATTATTCATCATCAATTGATCGTTCTTTTTTGTACTAATATTATACAACTAAAATTGTGCCTTTTGAATAACTGAATTTTCAATTGACTTAAATTCTAGCTATCCCGAAAAAAAATACCAGCCCCAAAAACCTCACATAATTTTCGTCCATGATTATTTCTGGAAAAATATCGAATCATCAATTGATTATTCTCTTATGTGATAATATAATAGGAGAAAAAATCTATGTTTGAAAACCTAAACAGTCAACTATAGTCTCCAGATAAACCCGAAAAATTTATACCAACCCCCAAAACCTCCCATTATTCCTATCCATAATTATGTAGGATATAATAACGAATCATTATCAACTATTGATTATCCTCTTATGCATTAATATAAAACAACCCCTTATCTTTTGAATACTTAAACAGTCAACTATGGGTTCTCATTCTCATTCTTAGCCTGTATGCCCATTAAAATAACGGCTATAATCGCGAGCTCCAACTTTAGTCTTTATGGCCATTATGATAACGGCTATAATCGCAATAATATACAAAATAATTGTTGATTATATATAGGGGATATTTTTCCAAATTGAATGAAGCGATTGATATTCCAAAGCGAAACCCTTTGGCGATAATTAAATATTTTCATATTTTATCGTTTTCCGTTTCTTAACAAATTTCATTTTATTTTTTCTATTTTAATTTAAAAAAATTGACATTATATTATGCTATCAATATATTTCTTCAAACTTTACATTCACAGCCGATGTTATTAACATCGAGCCTATATACCAGTTATATTATAATTTTCATGACGATCGATAGATAGGGCTTATAATCGGAATTATTTTTTGGAATCGTCTCATTAACGAGAGATTTAACTCTCATTTTCTGGTCAAATGGTTATATACCGAATCGATCGAATGGTTGTTAAAAACGGAATCATACTCTAGTCATACCTGCAGCACGTCATGGTGATGTATTCGATATTGAAACGATTCGTGAAAGATTCGTGCGTTGATTCGAGAATTTCCGTTTTTTTCAATAACATCATCTTTTATTTAAAATAAATGAATGAATACACGATCTGTATATCTATCAACTCTTTCATATAAAATTATAATGCATAAGTTTCATGGTGTTTTTTCAATGATCAAATATTTTTATCCTTTCTTCGAAATAGGGAGATTTATGTATTCAAACTATTTTATTATGTGATAAATACTTCATTCAGTATTTATCGAGTTTTGGCCAAGTCAGTGAACGACAAACTATAGAAAATTTTGAAATATCTAATAATTAAGTGCATTTTTGATATTTTTCACTGTACTTTTTTTTTTTAAACAATGAAGCAACTTCAGCAACCAAAATATACATGTTATGTGTACAATAAAGATGCAGTTAACGTTAGAAATACTCGATTGTGTTTTTTTTTTAATTTAGATCATTGATTGATAAACATGCTGAAATGTTACTGACCATAATTAATGCTGATCTTCATCAAAATATCATAAAGATCGTATTTAAGATAGAAGTCAACCTATAAAGAAGTGCGGTATTTGCATCAGTATGGTTTCAAAATACGATGTTTGATAAAAAATACGATAAAATTTTTTCATTGAGCTAATTAATATTAAGTTTCATAGTATCAAAAAAAAAGCAAAAATTTTAATTTACGTTATTTCGATTCTATTTATATAATAATTTCAAATACGGGAATTTTTAGAAATTTTATTGTT
>JAOXNN020231000.1:0-12501 GCA_028571205.2 Hydropsyche betteni
CACGTAACAGTAGTTTGCCAACCCCAGTGCGGCGGTATTGCGGCAGCACGGCTATGTTGTAAATTTCAAGTTCTCCCACCGCAAACTGCACCACAAAAGAAACGTAGCCGACAAGCGTCTTGTTTTCATTATACGCCCCTGCAACAAACCCGGCAACTTGTTTTTGAACGCTCGCCCGCATAGCAGCGCCAAGGGGGATAGGTTGGGGCATGGGGCGGTGGGCGCTTTGGGTGCGGTTGGGTGCTGCACTTGCGGCAAGAAATTCTGCATACTGCGCTTCTTGCCACGGGGTGGAAAAACACAATGCTTCAATAGCGGCAAGGGTTTTGGCGTCTTCCTTCCCAAGGCAGGTTATGGTATATGGCGGGGGTGTGCTGCACATGTAACAATACTATGCGAAAATGATGAAAACAGCAAAAAAGAATAGCACTATAATGCAGGCGCATTCTATCGGGCAGGAACTGTGCATTGTGGTTGATGAAACCGACAACCCGCTTGCCCATATGCCGCTTGCAGCGGTGCTGAAACAGCGCTTGCCCTACCGGGTGGCGTTGTGCGCCTTGTTCACGCGGGCAGGGCGCCTTGTGCTGGCTAAAAAACACCCACGCAGCCCGCAGCCGCAACTTTTTGGGCTGGCAGCCGGGCCTGTGCTGGTGGGGGAAGGGCGAGAAGATGCGGCTTTGCGTTTATGCGGCCTGTGGTACGGTTGCACGCCTGATACCGTGCGCCTTGTGCAAAGCGCCGGGCCAGCAGCAACTGAGCAGCAGGGCGCTATGGTTATCGCGCAGCAGGGTGGCATGGTTATTGAGCAGCAGGGCGGCACGGTATCCACGGCGCAAGAGGGTTTGCAAGGCGGTACTGCCCGTGTGCTTGGTTATACGCCCTATGCGGGTACAAGCCACTCTCCACATATGTTTTGCAGTTTATTTACTGCGGCTGTGCCAGCGCACGTGCATGATTCTTTTTTTGATGACCACACCCTGTTTTGCACTGTTGATTCTGATGAGTTAGCGGGCCTTTTAACCGACGTGCCTGAACTGATGCAGCCGGAACTGGTACAGGCTGCAAGTGTGTACACGTTTTTTGGCGGGGGTGATGCATAACCAGCAGTGCTGCCCGGCTTGTAGGCCAAAAGCACTGCTGGTTATTGAATAGAGGTGGTGCGGGTAATGCGTTTAAAAGTTCCAAGTAAAGGCAAGGTTGCCATGCACTTCTGAGTAGCCAGGACGGAAAAATTCACTCCCCGCCTGAGCGGCAATTGAAAAATTATCTGTTGTGACACAAGAAACGCTGCCCTGCACATTCATGCTGTCTCTGCCAGATAACGTGTCTTTACTGTGAAAAGGGTTCGCGCTGTAACCAGCAAAATTGGCTTTGCTTTTCTGCGTGTCGTCCAGCAACTCATGCCGCCATGCTGCCGTCATATCAAAAACAATCGCTGCACCTGATTCTATCGTTTTTGTATACGCTGCTTTCGCTCCCAAATTGCTTGCAAGCGATTGTATGGTACGCGATTCAAGGTGCAGGCGGCTGCCCCCTCCGTTATCTTCTGTCATTGATGGGCGGGTTGTGAGGGCATAGTCAACACTTGCTATGGGGCCAATGGCAACAGGGCCAAAAACCGCATCATAGCCGCCGCCCCAAAGGGCCGCCCCAGCAAACGACTGCCAGTCGCTTTCATTGGTACGAGAATAGCCTGCAAAAGACACTTTTCGTTTCATGTCGTTATTTTCCAAACCAACGCGCACTTGCCCAAAAGAATACCAGCCTTCTAACGCATTAGGCTTGAAAAGACCGTGTAGACCAACATGCAGCCCGTCTACCTTGTTGGTTGCCCCTGCGTGGGTTTTTGCGTCAAATTCATTATGGCTGTACACGGTATGAACACCCGCTTTTAAACCACTTGCCCAGTGTTTTTCAACACCGCCCAAAATGCCTGTTCCCGTATTATCATAGCCTACGGTGCCAGAGCGGTTCGACTGATTGGCTGAAGAAGCAAAAGGCATGACAAAGACCGTACCGTCACCTGAAGCAAGTTTTTCATCTGCCTGTGCTGCCCCCAGTATTTTGCCGTTAAGCAACGAAGAAATCATGCGGTTGTTATCAAGCGAAGCGCGGGCAGCAGCGTCGTACACCGCAGGGGAAAGTTGGGGCAACGCCCCTTTAATGGCCTTAGCACTCGAAAAATCAAGGGCGGCGAACATGGTTTGCGTATCGCCCTTGGCCACGTTTGCTATTGTGTTGAGCGCAGAACCTGCCTGCCCTCCATTGTCGCTTGCGCCTGCATACTGGCTGTAGGCATTGGCAGCGCGGGAAAAGGAAATGGTGGAGACTTTCCCGCTTGTTGTTATGCCCATACGCAAGGTGGGTGAAGAGTACGCGAGGAGTGTGTCGTCAAAAGTACCCGTGACAGTTCCGTCAATATCCGTTGCGGTTAAGTAATCGAGCCGCACAACGTTTGCACCAGAACGGTAATAGTCTTGTATGGGCCGGTACTGCAAGGTGCCGTCAAACGTTGCGTCTCCAGTTACCTCAAGCCGGGAGGTGTCGCTGTTGGCGTTAAACGGTATTTCCAGCGTACCAGTTGCCGATTGAGTGTATTTACCTTCAATCGTCATGGTGCCAAGGGCATTGTGGCTGCCAGGGCTTACTGTGCCTGCGTTAGTAAACATGCCTACATCAGAAAGCCCGCCATAGGTGGCAGCATCGCTTAATTCATAGTGTCCGTTGCCCGAAAGCGTTGCTCCCTGTGCATTTTCTACGCTGAGCAGTTCTGCCTTCCCGTTATATTCCAACTGCCCGCCAACAACATTGAGGCGCACGCTGGTGCTTCCCGCAATGTTGCCGTCGTAGCGAAGGGAAAAATGAGGGTCGCCAGTTGTGGCTGCACTTAGTTGGGGAGTGGCTGCTGGAGCAGCGCCAAAACGTAAGGCGGTAACCAATTCTTCTTTATTAGCAGGCGTTTCGTCATCATCAAGCAATGCGTTGTTTATATCCCACAATGAAATAATGTCGCCCGAAAGCTGGCTGCCACGCATTATATTGATTTCACTCACTAAAGCGTTCTTGCTGATATAAATAGCCGCCTTGCTCCCAGCAAGCGTGCCTGCAACATCAAAACGAGAAACGAGCGGGCCATCAAGATTGTAGGCTGCAAGATTGCCCATGTATGTCTGGTTCCCTTCCCCCCCTCTTACTCTAATGTACGACCCGCGGTACTCCGCAGCATTGCCAAGGAAATTATCGCCAAAATCAAAGCGGGCCGCTATGCCATCTTTGCCAGTGGCCAGTAAGCTCCCTTGGTGGTGTATTATGTGGTTTTTTCCAGCGGCAACCAAAAGCCCCGTACCATATTCGCCGTTCCCCTGCACACGCACGCCGGGGGCAATGCGTAAGGTGTTGCCCGCGCCGTCAACCCTGGCTCCGATGCTGGCAACGCCGTTGGCCAAAAGGTCGGCCGCCTGAGTGATATTATTCTTGCTGCCGTAAATGTGCAGGCCAAGACCAAAGGATGCCGTGTTAGCGACACCGGGCAGATAGGCCGTGCCGTCGGCATTGCGGGCAAAATAGCCGTTCGTGTTGGTCAGGGTAAGGCCGTCATTATACACGGAGTAGCCAAAAAAATTCTTGCGGTCGATATCGTAGCCGATGTCTTGTAATATAGCTAGTTCTGCTTCCATCCAAGTGATGTAATTGCGGTAGGTCTGGTGGCTCATGGAGCTGTTGGTGAGTTCAATGTGGCTGCCCTCAAATTTGGTGCCTTCCCATCCATTCACAGGAATTCCGGGCATGAGTTTTTTGTAAGGGTCATCGGGGTGAGTGAGCTCGGCCCCTTGCAGAACCTCTTGAACATGCGTGCCGCTGAAATACACGTTACCGCCAGAGTCACTGTTCTCCCATTTTTCAACCACAAAATCGGTCGGCAAAGAAGGCGCAGAAGAGACTATGCTTGCCCCGGCGGTGGCCTGTTTGCCGTTTTGGTCATAAAGATGTTCATCCCATTTTGAAAGAATAGGGCTAAAGAACCATTTGTCACCTATATCGTTAGAGTTTTTGCCTGATAACACTCCTAGGGCATGGCCCATTTCATGTATTGTGGTGCTAGAAATATCATTGGCAGCATAGCCGCAGTTAGGTAGCTGGGTTGGCAGGCTACCGGACAGATTATCGTCTGGATACCCATTGCGGATTTGGGCTGCGGGGTCATCGTCTGCTAGGCTATCGGGGAAATTGCCGATGAGCCCGGCGGCAAATTCGGTCATACCAACCCAGCGGTCAGTTGCCACCAGATGGCTGATGGCATCGGCATTCTGGTTGTCATAGGTACCCACATTAATGTAGATTGGGCCGGTGTTTTTTGCCCTAAAACCAAGAACTTCCGCCCAATAGTTCCCTGCCCGCACATAGTCCGCTTTTTCAGCGTCACTCATGGTAAAGGTTGAAATCTCCTCATCAGCATTGAACTCTTCGCCCTCATCATAAAATTGATACACTATGAACGGTTTGCCTGTGTGTGGGTTGTAGACAGTAGATTCTGAATAGGCATGTGCGCGAGGAACGCACGGCAAAAGTGCCAGCAGTAGTGCAAGAAAGAGGCAGCGGCGGATTGTGTCGCATGCATGTGTCATCATAAAAGCTCCTGTACGATAAAAAGTTGCCCCACGCGCTAGTAGGGGTGGCATTAAGGGGTATACGACGTATTTGGAGGGAAAGCTTGCAGCACAATTTTGGGGGCTGTTGCAGGGTCGCCCATGCGTTCTTGTACGTGTTTTCGCAGCAGTGCCGGCAGTTGCCGGGCATTATAGTGTTTTGTTTTTTGTAAAACGTCTGCCAAGGTAAAAATAGTTTCCGCCCCAAAACGTGCGTTGTATTCTGGTAACGTCGTGTGGCGCTGCTGCCATTGCGTGATAAAGGCTTGGTTTGGGCCGTTCCACACAGGCACAGGCATGTGTAGGGGAAAGCCCCTAGGCATAGTAGCGGCGCTAGGCAGTAAATCGTCTGAGCTGTAAACGGGCAGAGTAATCTTATTTTCAGTAAGCAATGCGAGGAACTCAGGAAAATCTTCCATTGTGCCACCGAAAAAAATGGCGTCAAACTTCCGGCCTTGGGCATGGTAACGAACCGTGCGTACAATGTCTTGTTGGCGCAAGGGCGGCTGGTAGTTGATGCGAAACACCTGATCAAACGCCTGTCGGTTATGGCTTTCTCTTTCCAGTGCTGTCGCAAAAATGTCGCTGTACGTTCCTTTGGCAGAGCTCACAATACACAAATTACTTATCCTATTAAGCTCCATATGGTCGAGAACAGCCGTTACCCAGTGCGCAAGTGGCGGAAAACAAGTGACAAAGTTTTCTGGGTCAAGGGGCGGCAATTTTTCCGAAACAACGGTGCTTGGCGAAACGAGTGGCAATCCATAAAATTGCGTCAGGGAACGGGCAGAGGGAATGAGTGTAGATTCAAAGGGGCCAATGGCAATGGCTGTATTGGGGTTTTCGGCAAATGCCTGAATGCCTTGATTGTAAGCAGTTATGTTGTGCGCTTGCGTAATGGCTAATTGCAATGGCTTGTGGGGAGCGGCAGCGTTTACCATTTCTACTGCCAATTGAATGCCTTGCAGCAATTCTTTGTTTATTTGGCCTTGGTTGCTATGCACAAGGCCAAGCAAGTAGGTGGGCGCTGCGTTGACAGCTTGGTTGCGCTCTTCTTCATAGTGGGTGCGGTGCCCCCGGTCTATTGCGGAACCAAAATCAAAGAAGCCGAGTGCGTTTACCGTAAAGTACCCGCAAAGCAGGGCCAAGAGAATTATAATGGTATTTTTCATCGTGTTAACAGTCTCCTGTGCGTTGCCGCTCAATCATACGCTTGAACAACCCTTCGGTATTGGCAAGTTGTGCGTAGGTTCCTGACTGAACAATGCGCCCTTTTTCAAGCACATAAATACGATCAGCCCGAAGAATGGTTGAGAGGCGGTGGGCAATGACAATGCGTGTCATGTGCAAATGCTCCATGCTGCTGGTAACAACCTCTTGTGCGCGGTTATCGAGCGCACTTGTTGATTCGTCCATCACCACAATAGCGGGTAGGCCAAGCAATGCACGCGCAATCAGTATGCGCTGTTGTTCCCCCCCTGAAATCGTTTCAGGAGAGACCAGCGTATGAATACCCATAGGCATGGCTTCCACGTCTTGGTCGAAAGCCGCCAGTTGCAAAGCCCGCCAAGCCTCTTGCAGGGTATGTTCTGTGCCGGTTGTGATGTTTTCTAAAATGGAACCAGGAAGAATTTTGCTGTGCTGTAAAATAACGCCCATTTGGCGCCGCACGGCCCGCAGTTCAAGGGTATTGAGGTCTTTGCCAGAATAGTAGATAGCCCCGTTTTCTGCCTGCTCAAAGCCAAGTAACAGACGCACTAACGAGCTTTTACCGGAACCAGAAGGGCCGACAATGGCAATAAATTCGCCTGGTGCAACGCTGAATGACACGTCGTCTAGTACCCACGGTGAGTCTTGGGTATACCGAAAGCGCAGGTGCGCCACTTCAACATGGCCCGTCAGTTTGCCAGGGGCATACCGCTCGCCTGCGTCTTCTGGAATTGCCGCAAAAAGAGGCTCAAGACGCCTGACTGCTGGGCCAACGGCAAGTAGCTCCCAAAAGCCGGACGACACACCCATAAGACTGCCTTGAAAGTTTTGAAAAGCAGCCATAAATGCCAAAAAAATAGGCAAGGAGATATTGGTTTCTAAAAAGCCCCCAGCCAGAGCGTAAAAAAGCAAAGAAATGGTGGTGGGGAAAATAGTACCGATCAGGCTAATAATACTGCTATTACGGGCAATCGTATAATCTGTTTTCAAAAGTGCTGCAAAGTCGTCCATAAAGCGCGAAAGCACTCTTTGTTCAGCGCCTGCTTCACGTATTTTTGCCATGCCATCAAAAATTTGTTTTAACAAACTGCTCATTTTACCATTTATGAGGCCGCGTAAGGCAAGAGGCTTGAGGTTAATGCGGGCAAGGAAAAAAAATGAAAACGCGTATAAAACAACGGCAACAAGCCCCACAAGGGCTAGGGTTGTGTTGTAGTAAAACATCATGCCCACACTCATCAACGAAAATACAGAACCAAGAAACTGCCCTGTAATGATGCTAAACACAGCAGACTGTATTTGCGAAGCTCCCATAACACGTTGGGTCATTTCGCCCGCATCGTAAATGTGAAGCGAGGCTAAAGGAATACGCAAAATATGGTCAAACAGAGCTGCCTGAAATCGCTCAAATTGCTGGGCCCCAAACAGTGCTGAAACGAGTGAGGGCACAACGCCAAGTGATATTTGGCAGATGGTGAGGATTAATAGCAAAAGTGCCAGTTGCCACAGTTCATGTAAGTTGGCTGTGGGAATTATTTTACCCGTTACGTAGTGGGTTGCCACAGGCATGGCAAGCCCCATAAGGGCCGCAATAATGCCTGAAAAAAGCAAAATGCTCAGTGTTGGGCGCGCATTGGCAAAAATAAAGCGCAGCATAGCCTGTTTCGTTTTTGGCCCTTCTGGAAAAGGTTCATAAAAACAATAGGCTTCAGGAAGTATTGTTTTGGCAACAGCGGCGGTAAGCGGGTGTGTTGTTTGCCCTTGGGCAGGGTTGCAATACGTACTGCCGTTCGCACTCAAAAAAAGCACCAACGGGGCATTGTCTGCGCGTTGAAACGCCAACACGGGCCGGGCCGTGTGCAAGTAAAAATCTGGCGGCAGTACAATAGCACGCATTCGCCAGCCAGCCGATTCAGCAAACGAAACAAGGCGGCTTTGGGGTGATAGGGCAAACATTTCTTGGTCTGGCTGTTGTGTATTGCCCTGCTCATACCCGCCCCTAGTATCGTGCCAAGGCAGGCGATAGCATTGGGCAATTTTACGCAGGGCAAGTTCGAGCGGGTCTGTACCTTGCTGTTGCGTACAGGTAGGGGGGCGCATACCGGCAACCGTGCCCAAGTCGTGCAGTTTTTCTTCTAACGCCTTTTGCGTCAGCGCTTCATTCGCATTATTTTGCGCTTTGCGCTGCTCTGTTCTCTTGTGTAAAGCGTCTACAAAATACGCCAGTATGGTGGCACACGATTGTTGCTCTAAATGATTGTCAGCCGGGCCATACACGGCACGGCGCAGGCAAGCAAGCCATTCACTTTTTTGCTGTTCTACAGAAGGCTCAAGGGGCAGTGGTAGCACATGCGCTGTGCCATAGGGCACAACGGCAAGGCGGTATTCTAATTCTTCATGGATAAGGGCAGGTTCTGGAAAAAAATTGGTGCCAGCAGGCAGAACCGTAAGGAATAAGAATGCACCTACTTGCCCGTCTGGCCTATGGCGCACTAAGAAAAGGTTCATTTCTCCTTGGGCAAGGTGTTTGCCTTGTGGCAAAGAGTCGAGAAAAACAGGCACCCCAGAGCAATAGCATTGCGTAGCGTGTGGTGTTTGCATGGCTATTTTCCTTGCTCTAGTTGCATCAGGGTTGCGTAGTGCCCCCCAGCAGCCATGAGTGTGGCATGGGTACCCCGCTCAACCATACGGCCGTGGTGCAGCATAATAATTTCATCACAATCTCGAATAGTGCTGAGGCGGTGGGCAATAACAAGACAGGCCGCGCCCCGCTGCCGCAAGCTTTTGTCGATACGTACCTCTGTTACGGGGTCTAGCGCGCTGGTTGCTTCATCAAGAATAAGTACCGGGGTCCGCTGTGCAAGCACGCGGGCTATTTCCAGCCGTTGCCGTTGCCCGCCAGAAAAATTCCTGCCACCTTCCGCTACTGGTAAGTCGAGCATCACCCCACGGGCAAGAAGCTCTTCTTCAATAGCAGCATCGCGCACAGCCACATGCAATTCCTGTGAATCATGGTTTGGGGCAAAAAGTGTCAGGTTGTCTTTGAGTGTGCCGGAAAACAGCATAATGCCTTGGTCGACAGTGCCCACGATGGCGTAAAAATCTTCACTGCTGTAGTGGTGTAATGGCTTGCCGTTGACAAGCACGTGGCCCGAAAGTGGCTGCAACGTGCCGTTAGCCAGCTTGGCAATAGTGCTTTTGCCTGAGCCAGAAGCGCCCACAAGGGCCACGCGTTTGCCAGGCGTTAACGTGAATGAAATATTTTCTACAATGGGTGGCTCGTGCTTGCTAAAGCCAAAGCACACGTCGCGCATTTCCAATGAAACAAAGTCTTGCAGCGCATCTGCTTGTGCCTTTTGTTTGCAAAAAACCGTTGCAGGCTCGTATTTGAACACATCGTTAATGCGCTCTACATCTGCTTTCATCAGTTGCAATTCGGCGCTGGCCATCATCAGGTTCATAAAAGGAGCGGTAAATGCAGCAACTAAGGTTTGAAAGGCAAACATACCACCAAGGGTCAGGTTGCCTGCCATAACTTGTTGGGCACCAAGGCATAAAATAAGCACATTGCCCACTGCGTTCAAAAGTGAAGGCAGCAAAGAAACGTAAACAATACTGTTTTGGAACACCAAGTTTTTTTTGTTCAGCTCTGCTAGGTGCCCTGTCCATTGCATGAATATGGCATTTTCCCGCCCGGCAGCCCGCAAATTTTCTATCATGCTAATACCCGACATAATGGAACTTAGCATTTTGGTTTGTAACATCAAAATGGTTTGGTTCAACACCTGCCTGCGTTTGTTGACAGCCCATAAAAAAAGCAGGTCGAATAGCAAAAAACTGAGCGAAGCCAACGATAATAGAGGGCTAAACTGAAACATAAGCACGAGGAAAAAAAGAGAGGTACACAGGGCCACACTATTGTTGACAAGGGTGTTAAACACACCCTTAGCCACTGAAGAATTGAGGCTCACCCTTGTTTGAAGGTCGCCATTACTGCGCTGGAAAAAAAAGGAAACAGGTAGGCTCAACAAATACTGCATCATTTCGAGCACTTTGTTTGCGCCAAGTTGCAGCTCGCCACGGCGCATGGCTAAGGCAACCAGCCAGCCAAGCAACGCTTGCAACCCTATTGCCATAACAAAAAAGAGCAGTACAGGCACAAGCCATTCGGTTCTTCCAGGCAGCACTTTGTCTACAAAAATTTGCATAAGTGCAGGCACGAGAACACCGGGCAGCACAAGCAACAACCCGGCCCATATCAAGCTTGCCATAACGGCCTTCATACCATGAAGCATAGGCAAAAGGCTGCGAATTACATTGAGAGGTTTGCCGCCTTTCGTAAAAAGGGGGGTTGGCTTACATTCAAGAACAACGCCAGTATACGACTTTTCAAACAGCTCTCGCTCAACCGTGCGCGGGCCAGTTGCAGGGTCGTTCAGGTAAAAATAATTGCCATCACGGCTTTGCCCTTCGTAAACCACAAAGTGGTTAAATTCCCAGAACAAAATGAGGGGTGGGGCAAATTCTTTAAGCTGTTCAACAAGCGCCCTATACCCCTTGGCCTCAAGGTGGTATGCTTGCGCCGCTTTAAGCAGCAATGAAGCTTTACTGCCGTTGCGCGAAACGCCGCATTCTTCCCGCAGCTTTTCTAATGGCTCGTGCCTGCCGTAATACGCCAGTACCATGCACAATGCGGCAGCACCGCATTCTGCGCCTTCCATTTGCAGCACCGTAGGAGTCTTTTTGCGGCAGGGCCCGCTTAGAATGTCGGAAAAAAATGTGCGCTTCATTGTTGCGTTTCAGCAGAGAGTTGTTTTTTTCTTTGCATACCCTCGCGCAGGGAGGGTATAATATAAGAAGCTGGCGTACGGTACTCTGTATTGATGATAACTTCACCCATCATGCCATTGACAATTTTGTGAGAGTACCCTTTACGGCTCGTCCAGTGGTAACCAGAAGCAGAGGTTGCGCTTGGCACCATTGTCAGTTCTACTCGAATAACCGCTGATTTACCCACTACCATCTGTGTCAGTGAACTATTCATGAGTTCAGCAAGCACTGTTTCGGAATTTATGGGTGCATTGCTCACCTCATGCACCACACACTGAATATAGCCATATTCCGAAGCTGGTGCAGCCGCAGGGGAAAAATAGGCACTCATGCCATTGCGTATTTTTTTACCTTGGTCAGCAGGTAGAAAGGCCACTAGGTGTATGCCTTGGTCAAGGTCAGCCCCCACCAACGCAAGCTTTTGCCCTTGTTGGACAAAGGCCCCTTCTTCTGCAAGTATTTCTAAAACACGCCCTTCAAAGGAAGCCACCAACCAGTCGCCTTCTTGGTAGACTTTTTTGGCAAGTTGCAACTCTGCTTTTTTCTGCTCAAGCTGCTGGCTAAGCTCTAAAAGCTTTGTTTCTTTTTGCCACAGCAGGCTCGACAACGCGATATCGACGTCGGCAGACTGTAAATAGGTAGATAAAAAAGAAACTTCTGTTTGGACGGTTTGGTCGAGCATTTGGTAATAGGAAGCCTTTGAGACACTGTTTTTGTGGAGCAAGTCGGAATAAATTGACGCAAGCTCTTGGTTGCGTTTTTTATTTTGCTCTTGAAAACCTGTGAGCTGTTCCAGCAATTCTTTTTTTTCATGCTCGGTTTTGAGCTGGTGCTTGGTTAAGCGTTCTATCCCCTGCTGCATAAATTCAACGTTGGCTTTTACGCGCTCAAACTCTGCTTCCAGCTTTTTTACCGTGAACATACGTTCCGCATGGTATATTTGCCCCACTACCTGGTCAGCAGAAACAAAAGAACCAGCCTGTATGTTGAGGTGTGAAAGAACGCCATTGCTTTGGGCAACAATAGGGCGCACCCCACCACTTAACAGGGTAATGCCTCTGCCCCGTACGCTTTCAACCATGCTGCCATGAAAACCCCAAATAACAAGGGCTACAAGAAATAACGAGACCGCCCCAAGCAAAAACCAAGTCCACGGGGCTTTCACGCTGGTAAGCGCATGGCTTTTGACCGCCCTATTCATTTGCTCAAGGGCTTTTTCAGAAAACGCAATCTTTTTTTTCATAGAGCTGTCGTTTACAGCGAATAGTTTTGGCTTTACGCACTGTTTTGGTGAAGGCACTTTGGGGCTTCACCAAAACAGTGCGTTTATTTGACTTGCTTAGGAAAGGAGGGCCTTGGCTTGGTCTTTGGAGAGTGACACATAGCTGCCGCTCGTCGTCTTTGCGGACATGGTCAGCGTGCCTTCTCTATTCAATATGCTCCTAAGGGATTCTTCCGATACAGGGCCTGTGCGAGAATAGGCGCTGTAGCCACCTTGGCTTGGGTTGCCTGAGCTTTGCTCTATTTTCATCATGAGGCCCTGGGCTCCACTTTTACCTGTAAGAACCTGCAACCCAAGGGTACCCGCTACTTTCTCATTGAAGGCGCCGCCAACAATATCGTCTAAATCGGTTTCATTGAGTTCAATGACGTTTTCTTTCATGTTCTTTCCCCTTGTAGTTACTGGTTATATACGGTGGCCTTTTAAGGAGGCGTGCCTGTAAAGAACAACCGCAACGAATGGCTGCAATTATTTTTTAGAAATTATAACGCGTTATGGTAAGAGTGATACTAAAAAAACAGCTAGGTGGAA
>JAOXNN020231010.1:0-12500 GCA_028571205.2 Hydropsyche betteni
AATAAATATCGTACCAAATAAAGTTAGCCCCACATCGCTTTGACACAAATACACGCAACTCAAAATCCGCGCTTGCTCCTTGAGCACTTTAAGGCTTTCGCGCCGAAACAAACCCCGAATTTGCAACGTCCAGATATCCCAAAAACCCTTTTGGAGGATCTTACGACCCCTATTTGTCTCGCAAGCCAGCTCCGTTAAGGGACAATGATGGATCAAACCGAGCAACAAACGACCCCTGAATCCCTTCGGCCGTCTAATTAACTCTTTTTGCCTTGACATTTCGACGGCTAATTATTTTCGGCGGATCCTTTTAGGAATATTCGTTTTTTTTTTCGTGGAATTTTTTCGGAAAATGATTTTCTTTTGACGCTTTCGCGAATTATGTAAATCGATGAGGCTGTGTCGCGTTTGCGGCCTCGTTAGGGGAGAGGTGGCATGAAAAGGCCAGTTTAAAAAAAAGGAGAAATAGTATTGAAATATATAAATAAAAAAAATGGTGTAGCAAGTAATTCTTTATCATTTATGTAAGTAATGACATAGAATATTTTCCAAAATTCACGATATTTTTAGACTTATAATTATTTATAGATAAAGAAATTCGGCTCTTTCATAACACATTGGCCTTGAAAGAACCACCTAAAGTTATGAGAGACAGATTTGGTCTTAAAGGTTGGCGCTATGCAAGATCCATCTGTCAGTTTGTCAGGTGACAGCGTTTGTTTTATTTAACCTTCGAGCAGGCGTGCTTTTGCAAAATTGGCGATGAATACGCATCAAAGCTTTTGCTACCTTTATCACGAGTTATAAGCATCGAGATACGAGCTATTCCAGGACCCATTTTTCTCCGAATAGACGTACCGGATGTGCTTGGAAGTTTTTGTTATTTATTGATATTTGTGAATTTCTGTAAGAATCTCTCCCAAATTGCAGTCCAGCTCTTTCAAATCATATCTTTTCAAGAAACATAACTTCGAAAATTAATATAAAGTTAAAGATTTGAAGGCAAAAAATATATATATGTTATTATGAGGCCTAATATATTTATAAAGTTATAGTATAGTCATATAATTATTAGATTTCTACGTATTAAAGTTAAAAAATAATTAAAATAAAGTCAAAATTTTTTTGACGACGACGAAATCTTCAAAACGTCGTACCGGCGCTGTTTACTTTCAATAAGCCGTCAAATTTTCGTGGGTGATATTTGGCTAGTTTTACCATCGTAAACTATTAAGACCTGCACGATTCATTAAAAAACTGCCGAGTAAATGAAAACGGCTCTTTCATAACAATTCTCCCCTATAGTTTGTGGTGAGTTGTTATTGAAGTTCTGTTTATTGGTGTTTTTAGTGTTTGTTTTGTGACCGAGGTGGATGCTGTTATTTTCGCGAGAAGCTGCGATTTTCAGTAATATTTCATATTAACAATGTTAGTGAGACTGCAAATTGAAAATAATATTGTATGTTGATATCGTTCTTCAGTTTTGTTTTCTGTACTTTTATCTTTATATCCCCATTTTTCTTTGTTTTGAGATATTTAAGGTTTCACATTTTTCAGTATTTAAAAATAAACAATTCAAAACTTTGCATACATTAAATTATTTAATATAAAAACTTATATTAATTAAAGTTATACAAAAAGAGTTAAGACTAGATTCAAGTTAACACGATTGTCCCTTTTGTACGTTTGTAATAAAAAAGTCAACACAGTATAATATCTCCAACGAAACGAATGAAAGATATTTCTCTGTAAAATGTTTGTCAAATTAGCTCTTGTTAACTTGACGAATAGATTTTTTCCAAACTTATGCCTGCTTGATACATAACAACTATTTTTCAAAAACGTATACTATACATCTTTTATGACTACCGAAAAAATACACTTGTATTGTAAATAAGAAAATACCAAAGGTAAAATTACATTAATATTTCGGACACAATTCTGAAAATATATACTACTGAGACAACTTTGATCGTGGAATTGATCTATAAAATCCAAATTTTAAAACCACATGTAAGAAGATACTTTAATTATAAAAGGGCTATCAATACAAATTTACATACTAATTTTGACGATGTTACCATTTCTGGGAAAAAAATCGAAAGCGATATTTTCTGAAAACCTTTAAGTTTTTAGGATTATTAAATTGAACATCAGCAAACTCAAAAATACAACATGGACAAGCTAAATGTACTAAAAAAAGAAATTAAGATTATCCTTTAAATTCATATGATTCAGTATTTTGTGGTTTTTGGCTATTTTCAAAATTAATTTTGCGATGATAACAACTAGATGTTTTAGTTTGTTGACGTTCAACTTAACTAATTTAAAGGTTTTTCGAAAAAATGGCGTCAGATTTTTTTTCAGAAATGATAGCACCATTAAAATAAGTTCATAAATTTGCAAAGATAGCCTTTTTAAAAATTAAACTATCCACTTATGTGTGATTATAAAAACTCGAATTTTACAGGTTAATTCCGCGATTAAAATTGTCTAACCGTGTAGCAGTACACTAATTAAACATAATAAGTAAATAATTTTATTAAAATGATCCTATCAATCATGTTTTTTCCTTTGAAAATAACTAAATATATATTTATATAAAATGTACTTTATATTAAAACCGAAAAAAATTGACGAGTACAAAAATTAATTTTATAAAAACTCTCCTAATTATTGTCGTTCAATTTTTATACCTTTTTACGAGCCTCAATCTGTCAGTTACAACCACTAATCCAAAATAAATATTGATGAGAGCGTTCATTTAATCCCTGTAGGGATTTTCGAGTTTGTTAATCCCCGAAAACATTACATGGAAAATGCCCACGTTTTGTTATTATATGTACATGTGAAATCGCTAAAATATTTCGGCACGAAATTCTAAACATACTCCTTAATAACGTATAGCTACATATAACTTTAGATATATTATTATATTATATTATATAATAATACAAAGTGCATTGACTGAGAGAGTTAAGATCAAGAAAATATCAAAAGTCGCTCGGTAAATTCGTAAAATATTACGAGTTGAATTTTAAACATTCAGAGTCGTTATAATTTGAGTTATGCTATGTTTAGAACGGAATGCTCATGAAAATTTCAGCACATGGATTCGATTCATGATGTAAATTGTACATAACAGTTTTTCTGTCTAATGTTTCGTATGAAATTTTCAGAGACATATATTATAGTTATAAACGAAATTGTTGCTTTGTGAGTGTTCTTGGAAATTTTTCACAAAGATTTACTTTTATGATGTTTCCCTAAATTTGAAAGGTCGTCTTCATAAATAAAAAATGTCGAAATAATTTTATTTTGCTATTCATATTGTCATAATATGAAATTGTGATTGTTTTTTTTGTTTCAATTTGAGAAAAAAACAAAAACAAATTTAATTCACTGCGAAAAGGTGAAAAAAAATCGTAAATGTCAGAATATTGCATGTGAATAATAAGCCAACATATTTTTAGGACTTGAAATATCTTTGTAATTTTGAAAAGAATTTTTTGAATTTTTCATAAGCCTAAAAAAATTTGTTTCTTTCATATTCAGATTTTTCTTTGTGTTACGAGTATTTTTTTCTATCTTTTTTTTCTAATTTAATATAGGTCAAAGTCAAAAATTATTATATGATTATAATCGACAACTGATACGACTAGTAGTTAAATGTGATCAAATTCCTTTGGAAATATACTTAGTATTCCAAACTTCTATTTATCAATATAAATAAATACCTTTAATATCTTTAATCACGGTCAAAACCAAATTTCATTTTAGGGGAGAGCAAAAACACAACTTTTTATATGTGTACGATATAAATGTGTCGTTGTTTTTCATTTGAAGTATATGTGTATAAAATCAAGGTGTTCAATGAATGTATTTAAATACATCACGATTGTGTGATATATCTCATCATAATTCTTGTAATTAAGAAACATTTATAGTTATTTTGGACAACCGTCCGGGCACCACTTTTGACTGCTAAATATTATAATAGGTCAATTCAAAAGTTTCGTCATTTTTCTTTTATTAAACATCGTATTTTGAAACCAACTTGATGCGAAGTAAATTCCGCACTTTACCGCATTTATTCATATTTTCTATACGATATGTTTGATAATTTAAGTAGATCAACGTATTATTATGTTTTTGCAGTCACGAACCACCCCTAGTTTGGATATAGATGTTACTCATTGATTCGGATAAGTGAGAAAAGATAAAAGTAATGTACCGTCCAAGTTCGTACCAACCTCCCAAGCGGTGAAACGCACACATAAAAATCCAGTTATAAGTTTTAAGTTGGTACCCTGCATTCACGCACACATTGGCATCCAAGTTTTGACGTTTAAATATCAGTTGGTTATTTCTTTACGTAATAGAAACGAACCATACCTAACCTAACTTAAACCAAAATATCGATCAAAACGAATGAAATTGGGTTTTGTGTTGATAGATTGATCGTAGTATTGAATACGCTAATGATACAGTTTCGATACCTGAACAAAAAGTTTCGTATGACAAACTGTCAAACTGCGAATGAGTATAGGTGCATGTATGTATACAAACGTAATTCCGGGTGCTAATTTAAAAATTAGACACGCTAATCTCTAATGTATAATGTATAGGTGTATGTATATGTATAAACGCGTTTCATAGCTTGGGAGGTTGGTACGAACTTGGACGGTACATCACTTTTACTGGAGAAAAATATTTCACCATCGAAAAAATCCGATAAAATTTCACCATCGACCTAACATATTATATTGACGACTAAAAAATAAACCCTTCATTGGTCGACAATGATAATTTCAATATAAACATTTACAATTTTAAATATTTTCCCAGGTAACTCAGTCCGCGAAGAAAGCCTCACCAGCGGTGGTGGCATGCAGCGTTACGACGTCCTGAGACAAATACCCAACAGGGCCAGGAGGACTGTCTCAGGAGTGTCAGCTTCAAGCGACACCTGCCAGACCTACCTTCAGTACACGACTTCGGTGAAGACCTCAGACGAGGCATTTTGCGGAAGGAATGTTACCTACAAAAGGGACGCGCCCTCGGGCATCCGCCTGAACGACAAGCAAACGAACACTGAGGTGCAAAGCCCCATCAACACCATCGATGCTGCTTTCGGACCGGCTAGGTACTCCAATGACGAGTTTTCGAGGAGGAAGAGGCACAGGTTGTGGTACGCTTTCAGGTGCGTGGCCGTCGACTCTGAAAAGGACGGCCCTTACGCATTCACGGCTCCTTCCAGGACGAGATTGACTGTTGAGAACGAGACGCAGACGGACAGTGAAACCTTCAGCATGGTACCTTGTAATATCAGCAATAGTAGCCTGAGGGATGTGGACAGGTCTGCTTTGGATGATGAGCTCACTTCGTATATGGAGGAGTTGCATCGTAGGGAGATGCAGTGTCGCTTGAGTAGGATCAAAGCGTAATTTGTAAATGTTGTTTTTTTTTATAATTTTTTTATGTGTGTTGTTTGTTTTTGTTAGTTTTTAATTTTGATAATTGTCAAAAATTACATGTGTGTAATCGCTTTGTTCATGAACGAAGCAAAGAATCTTACTTTGCATATGAAATATAACAAAATCTGATGATATATAGGCGCCATCTAGCATAGGTGTGTTATTTAACATCTTCCGTAAAATATGAAAGGTGACATGTTTTAAAACATACTTATTGAAGGCATTCGAAAAAAAAATTGAAAATTAAGGCACGTGAACGAAAAAAGGTTCGTTACCACTGTGGTAAGACACATTAACTGTTATATTTGACAGAAAAGGTTAAATTATATCCCAAATTAGATAGTGCTGTTGTTAACTTTTGACTGCGTTGTTAGCGCTTTTGTTAAATACCAGATGCTAAATTTCGTAGAGAAAGCAAATTTCTTTGCGTCGTCCATGAACAAAGCGCATGCATAAACGTAGCGCAGCATTCATAAGCAAATTCAGTTATTCAAAATTTTTCATAGCTATTATTTTAATAATCTCATTCAGCTAAGAGCATAAAATATTACGTCTAGATGGAAAAATATGAAAATCGAAATGAGTTTTTCTCAATTTATTAAGAAAATGTCAAATGAATATTTATATAATGGAATTCATATTTTTTGAAGTAAAACGAATGCACATAACTGAAAATATTACACATATGTATATTTATGAGCATTAGGATAAGTAATTTTATTGACTCTCAGGGTGGAACTTCATAGTAACCGTATCTCATGAACCAAAGAAGGGGGCGAGAATAAAAAAATACATACGTACGTATATTTCTATTTCACTTTCACCTAAAAACTCATCCCTAGCTCGCGAGATACGCTTACGCTTACGCTCGTTTTAGATTTCACTCATATTGTGGAGCGATCAGTTGTAATTTATCATATTTTATTATATTTCCGAAGGTTGTGATACACAATGTTAATAATATGACTTCTTCTGAATCAAACTATGCGTTATACTATATTATATAAAATAATATAATACATCGTTATGAGAAATGTACGTGTTAGCGACTTTGAGGATAAGCTCGGTAAAAGATTATAATGAGCTTTACTGTTGAAAAATGCTGTTTTCGGATCTCGACTTTATCTTTTGTATTGTGAAAGTCGTTAATGAGATGCTTTTTCGTGTACATGGTGTTCTTTATTCACAGTAGAAAGCGAGAAAATCTGGGAAAACTTCGAAATCTTTTATTCGAAACTTGCTTCGATCAACTGCTAAACTCGCACAACGCAGTCATTAATGATAAACTTTTTTGTGTCAAATATATACAATTTAATATTGAATTCTTTATATATTTATATGTCACAAATCATTTGTTCATATTATTAGTCCATGTATATTTAACCGAACCCAATTTAACCTAATCCAACTCAAAATCTCGATAAAAAAAAATGAAATTTCCAAAAAAACCTTAATCCATCCCAAATAAACTCTCAACGATTCGTATTTATAACTGATCCAAATATACATGGACTGTGACAATGTTTTATAAATTGTAATTATGTTTTATAAACTGATTATGTTTTATAAATTGCATCAAAAACTGACTTTTAAAACTGAAAGTTGGTAACGTGATATTAAATTTGTAATATACATAATATATATATATACCTTTAGAATAATGATCTCATTACATATAAAGATAAAAAATCGAGCTTTTGATGTATATCCTATATTTGAAAAATCTTTCTTCGGGATGAAATGTAAGAATGATTCTTCTGAATGAATACAAAATTACGGGGGGAAGACTTGTTTTCGATTCGAAGTGTAATTTTATACTCAGAAAATGTTCGACGTTGAAATAATGAGTTTCGCAATTAAATTTGAAAATGAAAATTTTGTCATCCAATGTTTGTATAATGATATACCAATTGGTTTTCTGTTATCGATCTCGTTTTGTGGAATTGGTTTTTGCGTTTACTTATGTCGAATCGGAAACGTATATGAAGGGTTTCGTCCAATAATAAGTAAGAACTTGTTTAAGGTGGCAGCGGAAAGTTTTTTCTCAGAATAATATAATTATATGAAAAAAATATGTGTATTTTCTATAGACATAAATGTTTTAAAAAGTATGTTAAGAAAAAAGTCACATTTTAATATTTTCAATCATAACTTTCAGTGAAAAATGTATTGTTTTTTTTCTCATGATTTTTTTATAATTTGTAAATTAATACCATACGAATATTTTATATACAATTTTTGAATATACTCATTTTATTATTATATTAATTATATTGATGTAGTCATTCGAAAAATTTTGTCCAAATATCACTCTCAAAGAAATAATAACAATATTGTCAATTCAATAAACGAATTATCGGTGTCAGAGTTGTTTTTATTCATCCATTTCAGGAAATAATATACAGAAGCATTAGAATGTTTCCCACTTACCATTCTAAAATAAAAAAATAAGCTAAGTGTATTATTTATTCAGATGTTTACAGTTTTCCGATTTCTCAGAAGAAATAGAATTCTTTTCTAGAATCTTCAAAACAAAAAGACACTTGCGCCTCCATTGAGAAGCACTGTAATACATAAATACAAGCACTTTAAGAAACCTTATCCTTAAAACAGAATTTTAGTACTCATCGAAAATAGAAAGCTTGCATAATAATGAGAAGATTGACTCTAAAATAAACCAATGCAAATGATTTTGTTTTCAAATGTTCCATATTTAGTTAGTACAATTAAAAAATAACATCGGCATTGCTTGCGAATGAAATATATGTATATTCAAAATTTTCTAAAATAACCTAACTGATATTATATCAGCGATTCCCAACTTTTTTTGGCTCGCGTACCACTTGGTAGTACATCACGTTTAATTGTACCACTTCGTGAAAATTATTGTACTTCGAGAAATTTGTTATTCTATTTGCATTATAAATTTTATAGGATGACTATATTTCCCAGAACTCAATGTATTTAAGTTTAAAAAAAATACCAAAGGTTTTATTTTTTCTGATAAAGATGAGAAATTTTGAACTTTACATATCACAATATATTTTTTTTTTTTTTTAATAAAAGGTGCCGAAGCTCATTTCTTGTCGAAATTCAAAACCAGGACATTTTAAGAAGTATATTTTTAATAACTAATTTTTATTACAAAAAAATTACATAGAATTAAATTAAATTATTTTAATAAAAAAAATGAAATGCACCGCAGGATATTTTTTTCAAAAAATTACCGATATTAATAGAAAATGTATGTATACATATAAGGAAAAATACAATAGTTTAAATGATATTTTTATGACTGACTTTTTTTTTACTTTTTATGTCCGCCATTACTGATTATTTTTCGCATACCACCAACTATCCACTCGCGTACCACAGGCTGGGAACCGCTGTATTATATTAAAAAAATATATATCTATAAAGTCACATAGTTTATTCAGCTATATTTATAACTAGTAAATAGGCCCAATGTTAATAACATCGGCTGTGGATTTGTTAAGAAGCGGAAAACGATAAAATGTGAAAACCTCGGTTCCTCGTCGATCTACGTTCCTTCTACTGGTTACGAAAGTGCAAGTGTTACTTGTATTTTAGCGATTCGTCTGGATAGCAAGAAAGCCTCGCCGTTAATCATCACTAAGGGTAAAAAAGACAAGATTGAATGCGTTTCAGGAATTTATGTCCTTGAAAGTGAAAAAGCCTGGTGCACTCAAGCAGTTATAAGAAAGTGGGTCGATTTTATGCTGCCACCTCTGTTTAGGGGTCGTCAAAGAGGTTTATTAATTTGGGATTCAGCCAGTACACATCGCGCTAAAGACAAGTAAATTTCCTCGCTGAAAAAGGACAAGAAATATTTATTTAAGGAAAACTATATTGCAGGACATGAAACATTCGGACCAATGATTCAACAGGAAATCGATTTGGATGAAAAACAGAACGGAATTCAGAATTTGATGATTTTTGACGATGCTCCAGAAGAAGATGACATGACTGTATTCGATTAAATTTAAATACCTGCCTTTAAATTTAAATTTACTACCTAAAATTTATATATTTTATTATATGTACAAATTCCTATGTATATTAATATTATATATTCCTACAAATATCCTCGCCTCGGCATTCCGTATGCCCCCTGGAAAGCAGGACCTTCGCGATTGCTTAGTTAAAATTAAATTTAGATTTCTCAGTAAATGTAAATGTGGCGCCCGCATTTTCGCCTAGTGTTGCTGGTACTCAACTAATTTTAGGCCGACTCAGGAAGCTGGCATAGAGTGGGTGCATGTAATAGGCGGGATGGTGGGCTTCCCCTTCGAAATATAAATTCCTGCAAACAAATATTGAATGAAAATCTATAAATCTACTTATTGTAATTGAAAAAATAAGCCCTGGCACGTATTTTGAACCAAAAAATAAAGTGAGACATTGTATTATTTTTGGAAAAAGACGGTATGCGTTTCACCGTTTGGGAGGTTGGTACGTGCATGGGCGGTAAGCGACTTTTACCCATTGTATAACATGTATAAAATGTAAGGTGACCATTCGTACTGGTTTTACCAGTACGGTACTGGTTTTTTTGCCATTGGTCCTGGTCAGTTGTAAAATAAAACCAGTACAGATTTACCCATATCTAAGTATTGTTCTGGCTGACGTCTAATTACTAGACTAATAACATTATTTTTTTCCTTGAGTTATATTTGCAGATGCCGCCTAAGCCAAAATTTTGATTGTTGAAATTTAAATTTGATAGCACAAACCTGTGCGTTGGATAAAAATGTGTACTGGTTTTTGCTTTGAAAAAAATGGTCATCTTATATATACCTATAATTTATATAAATTCATTCACCAAGTCATTACTTGTATCAGATAATTGGTTCTTAGAAGTAAGCGCACATGACGCAAGCGCTTATGTTTTCGAAACTTTCAAATTAAAGTGGAAAACGTTTAACATGAAACTGAAAACACCAAAATATGTTTTTGTGATAAAGAATTTCGCGTTATGCGTTATAGTATACAGTATTTTTTCAGTATGCAAATACTATTTCTTGTTAACCGATTTTTCACGTTAAGCAATTTTCACTGTAGTATAATTATCTACTGGTGTCATTTGAAACATTATAAAATTTTAACATATTGTAAATGCGCTTTACAATTTATGATTGAGTAATTGCTGTTAATTTCATATAGTGCAAAATTATTTGGTTCTGTATTATTTCATGTGTATGTACAATATTTTATGTAAATAAAAATATTCTAATTGATGCAGCCAAATTATTATGTATTATACTACTTCGTCATTACCATCATCATTATAAGCGGCCCACTCACGCCAACTGCTGATCAAAATCTTCCCAGATACTTTTCCATTTGCTTCTATTCTGAGCCCAGGTAGAAGCCTGGTATCTTGGAAGGACGCATTAGTTGAAGGTTTTGGATTTTAGGCATGCGGGCAGACTGCTTTAAAAATAGAACCTGCCAAAAGTGCTCCACGCCAACTTAATTCTATGGGTTATTTCTATGTCTCTATTCCAATTCATGCTGATAATTTGTCCAAAGTAAATGAAGATATCTATTTCTACATTTCCTATAACTATTTTACCAGGGATAGAAAATGAGTTGGTCATAACTTTAGTTTTACAGTTAGATATTTTCAGTCTGACTTTTTCGTTGGCGATATTCAACCGGCTCACGATTTCTTCCAATTCCCTGCATAACCCACTCATTAGGACTATGTGTCTCAGTATCCCTCTCCAAGAGTGATTTGCCCTGGTCGATTTAAAACTTATTCATATTAAAAAATTGTTTTCCGATAATATTGTACACATAAAATAATAATATTGATAATGTGTTCTCGTTAATTAAAATTCGCATCAGTGGACAGATGGCACTGTGTATATTATAAAAGGAGCAAATTGAACGTAAATAGTTACAAGAAATAGTATTATACTTTGGTACTGACAAAACACTATGTATGTTTACCATTATAAAATCTAACATGAAATTCTTTTACCATGAGAATTTGTTTCGATCGTGTTAAATGTTTTCCGCTGTAATTCGAAAATTTAGAAAAATTTGCGCATCCATCATTTGGGCGAACGTCTGGTCACCGTTTTATTATGCTCCGGATGGGGAAGGTTAAGCTGGTACGACTGTGTCAAAGTATGAATTGGTATTCGTGTCTCTACAGTGTTGACGTCTGTCATTCGCTCCAACCTGAAAAGTTTATCGTAAGCAACTAATATTGTTTTCAACCGATTAGCGCAACATTTTAATTTACAAATTCTAATTTTTTCATGTTTTCCACTCGTATGTCGCTACTGGGGAGCCAAAACTTTGAACTTAAATATTTTCTATGTACTGTTTTTCATTAATTTTTATAGTTATATATGTTACGGTCAAAGTGTATTATTAGTTAAAGTATATTTTGTCTGAAGTTTTAGGTAAAGTGTATTTGAATACAAATTGTCTAGTTAAGGTACATTTCAACAGAAGAAAATACAGTTTAACTGGTGCTCACTAGTTGAAGTGTATTTTCAACTTGATAAATTGACAGTTCAGATATTTGAAAAGAATATTTGCATTAAACCATATGTGTATTTTACTTCTATATTTGATTATTGAAAATTTTTTAATAATAGAATAATCTCAACAAGGCATTCGTCACGAAAACGTTAGTTTCGAGTCCATATTAATGGACAAGTGACGTTCAATGGCCTATATTAGTGGATAAATTAAATTTTCATGCCTTCAGAATTATGTCGCCGATTTATTACAATGGAAATGATGTTAGTCAAACTATATTTTAACTGAGAAGTACACTTTGACTGTGACATATATAAAACCGAAAGTTTGTGTCATTTTTTTGAAAATTAAACTTTGTCCTTTATACAAATCGCAGGCGAACCATGGAAAATTATGAAATACATTTTGTTTCAATTTTAAGTTCGCGAAAATTAAATCTGAAAAACGCCCCAAACTAATCACGAGTATGCACTACCTCAGGGTCAAAAAGCCTACGTGTGGAAA
>JAOXNN020231028.1:0-12500 GCA_028571205.2 Hydropsyche betteni
CAGAATCCTGGACGGATGTACAATATCATGTACTGCCTCAATAAAATTAATATAATATGAAATGGATTCTATTTATTATTAGTATGATTAGCTCTTATATGTACGCACAGCAGTCGATAGAAGGATTAAACTATCTGAATGGCAAACCAATCAGAATCGAAATAAATGATGGAAAAATAACCAACATCGTTTCAATTAAAAAACTACATACCCAACAAAACTTATACATTGCTCCAGGCTTATTTGATAATCAGGTCAATGGCTTTGCAGGCGTTTCTTTTGCATTGGGTAATAATGATCTTACGGTGGGAGATGTATTAAAAGCTACACAAGAGCTTTGGAAAAAAGGAGTCACTAGTTATCTTCCGACTCTTACCACGAACAGCAAAGAAGTACTGCTAAGGAATTTTAATATTCTTGCCAATGCTATAAAGAATGAATCAATTCAGGGCTCTATACCAGGTTTTCATCTGGAAGGACCTTATATAAACATAGAAGATGGTTATAGAGGTGCTCACCCACCTTTTCGAGCCAGATGCGTGAGAATTATTTAAAGCATTAAACCTTTGAATTGTCAGAGCTATCACCGTCGTCTATTTTCCTGTGGTCGTCCTCGTGCAGTTTGGAGGCGACCCCCTTCTTCTAGATTTCGTGCAGTACCTCGTTCATAATCTAGTTGGCGAGATCAGGAGAGTTTCCCACAGTGAGTTTCCTGGGCTATGGCTGTGTGGGGGTGGGCTTAGTTATCCTATCGGTGAAGGCCGCCCTAAGATCCTTGAGGGTAGGGTGTTGCTACGCTGTTTAGTTGTTGGGCCTGCCCTAGTTTGACTTCGCGCAGCTATCTTGACGAGAATTGGTGAGCGAAGTGGATTTAATTTTTGAGGCCTTTTTCGCGGAGGGCTTGGTGGGCTTGGATTTGACAAAACACTAAAGTTTGTTGGGATTCACCTAGAAGGTAAATCGTAGCGACCGCAGATTCGCTATTCGGGAGCATACGGGCGAATTCTCTGACTTTCGACCCTTCAAAGTGCTCATTTCTAAAGTATTTATAAATCAATATTCTCTTTTGAGTTCAACTAGCATCCTTGGCAGTGGTTGTTATTTTATATCCAACACGCCTAAACTCCTCTAAGCGCAGTTGCACTTTCTACTCCGACTACACAAACGCCCCAACACTCCCATATATCCCTCCAGTCTCTATTAAATACGCTGTGCCAATTAGCAAACAATAACAATAATTGCCATATTTAGGGTTCTATGAATTAATTATTAACTGAAATATTGCACAACTATGAATGAAGATCTGGAACCTCACATTCTCAAAAAGTTCGATATTTTAGTGAGGTTAGGTAAAGGGGCATATGGGGTAGTGTGGAAAGCAGCAGACAAAGCCACAAAGGAGATCGTCGCCCTAAAGAAGATATTTGGCGCTTTCGATAACGAGACAGACGCTCAGAGGACCTTTAGATAAGTAGGGTGAGTTTAACCTAGGTGATGTTCCTGCTGAAGCTTAACGGGCATTAAAACATCATCAATCTGGCCAACATAATAAAGGCAGAGAACAACAAGGACCTCTACCTGGTGTTCGGCTTCATGGAAGCCGACCTTCACCACGTCATCAAGAACAACCTGCTTGAGGAGGTGCACCGACAGTACATCATCTACCAGTAGCCTTTATTTAACCTAGGGTTCTCAAGGCCATCAAGTATATCCACTCTGGAGATCTGATTCATCGTGACCTCAAACCCTGCAATATCCTGCTCGACTCCAACTGTCTCGCCAAGGTCGCTGATTTCGGGCTGGCCCGCTCTGTGGCTGCCTGTAATATTACTGGCGAGCCCATTCTGACTGAGTACGTTGCCACGAGATGGTACAGAGCGCCTTAGATTCTTTTGGGGTCCTCCAAGTACACCAAGGCAGTCGACATGTGGTCTATGGGTTGCATTTTAGCGGAGATATTCCTCAGGAGACCAATATTTGACGGCAAATCCACTCTTAACCAGATCGAAAAAATCTTGTAGCTGACTGGAAGACCCACCAACGAAGACATTGAGTCGCTCGACTCTCCAGTAGCGATGTAGTGTTTAGATCAACTGTGCACAGTCAAAAAAAAATCATACACTCAGATGTTCGCAGGAGTCTCCGAGGGTGCTCTGGACCTGATTCGTAGGCTGCTGGCGTTTAACCCCAATAACAGACTCACTGCCGAGGAGGCACTCAGGCACCCTTACTTGAAAGAGTTCAGCGAGCCCTCAGAGGAATTGGTATGCACCAACAAAATAGAGATATGCATGGACGATAACAAGAGATTTTCAGTCAAACAGTACAGAGAGATGCTGTACACGTAGCTTGGCAGACGGAAGACTCCATCCCAACAGTAGCAGGAGAGAAAAAAAGTGGAGGAGTACAGAAAGCAGCAGTAGGAACTCAGGAAGCAGGAGTAGCAGAAGAAGTATGAGGAGCTCAGGCGTCAGCAGGAGGCCTTGGCCATTAAAGAAGAACAACGCAAAAGTTAAATGAGGAGGTAAGTCGGTCGCAAGGAGAATAAGTAGAACAAGGAGAACCTAGTAAAATATAGAGATATCAGAGACCAAAACAACTCCAAGTAGAAGTTCTCTAGGGAGAAGATAAGGCCCGCCCAGAAGGTGATGACGGATAACCCACGACAAAAATCCATAGACTTGACTGAGAAGGAGACTCTGAAGAATGATAGGTCGCTACTCTAGAAGTCAATGCAGGAGAGACCGAGCAGCGGGTACTGTCGACCAAACTCAAGTTACAACTACGCCAAAAAAAGAATATGACTTATCTTCTGACCTACTCTTTCCAGATTTCTCATAATATTGACGATCAATCAGAACATGCAGCTCTCGTAAGTTGGAATCATATACTTTATGTTTATATATGCGTCCTCTCCTCCGTTTTTCTCCAAGACTTCCAACGTCTCCTGAATCAGGTCCGCTAGATTTTCATTCTTTCTCTGAGCATAGTCGATCTTGTCACCGATGTTCACTAGATTATTCATTATTTACATCGTTTTCCCTTAAACATATTGAACGTTGGCAAAATCTGTCGATAGTAGGGAACCAGTGCTTCTCCCACCATCTCCGCCGACTGAACCAGTTTCTGAATTTTCTTTAGGGTTATGCACATGATCTCGTGGCTCTTTGTTGATAGAGCTTCTGCATCCAACACGTATTACTCTTAATCGGAATGATTAGCTGTGGTAGCACTGCGAGTATTTTGCTGGGGTTTCTCTCCATGAGCTCTTCAGCACCTTGCACGGCAAGGAACTTGTACGGTTATTCGGTCTCCCTGAGTCCTTAGAAGAAAATGGGGAGATAGAGGTGATAGTCGAGGTGCTCGGGCTCCAGTTTCCAGGTAAGCTAGGTTAGTAGTTGGATACCTTGCGAGTGGCTCCGAGGAAGCTGACTGCGATAGGGAGATCGCCCCTGTCATAGTATTTTCTAAACAATGTGGGTTCCAATAAGAGTTTCCTGCGTTACGGAGAGTGTTACTTTTCTTCCTTGAAGACTCCGGAGATCACCGGTTTAGGCACGGACACCTGCTTTTTGGGAGCCAGCGAAGAGGTGTCTGAATAGAGGCACAAATACTTCCACCGCTTCCGGCAAACTTGCTATTAATGTTGACTAGGTGCGAGAGGTCCTTAGTGACTATGGGCTCAGGAGAGTAGGCCCGCTTTTTGGGAGGATAGATCATATGAGAAGTTATATTAATAAAATTATTCTTTTCCACAAGCATCATCAGTATTTAGACTCTTCTGGCACTTGCTTCTATTTTTATGCTGCATAGTTGCTGACTGCCCATGCCTCCAAGTACCGCTTTTTCCTGTATTTCATGACTCTGCTAGCCATCTCCCGCGACTTCATCAGCGACTCCACCTTGGTCTATCGACGTTCAGGACTTTTGACAAGCTCCTCACTCTTTCGGCACATTATTCTGTCCGTGCTGTTCCCTAACTATACCCTCTGCCTACGAGGAGATTTTATTATGTTGTTTTGGTGAGCCCTCGGACTGTAGCCTGTTCTACGATTGATCCGCAGACTGTCAGTAAATTTGGGCAGCTGAGGAAGTATCTAAGACCCGATCTCAACAAGTTTTCTGTCTTGCCTGTCTATTTTGCGTCGAATTTTTTTGATAAATGCCTCGTACTCTTCGATAGAGTAAGTGCTCGACCTATGCGTAAACTCCCCGTTGCCCTCTATCACCCTCCTGTGGTTGAGCTTCTTCTGATAGAAAGCAGCGCGTGTCTTTTCGAGCTATTTGCTGTTCTGCAACTGCTTGAACAGATTCTTGAGGTTGACTTCGAAGGGAGCCTCGTTGTCGTACATCCCGAACAGGTTGGCCTACGTCAAATCCTCCATCATCTTTGTTTATGGACAGAGACTAATATAATAATGGTATTTTGTAGTTAATTTATGCGGCATCAGCTGACGCTTAGGACTTCAGTCTTTGATCCCTAAGTTAATAGTTGCTTTGTCTCTTCAGAAGGTGTCTCTGGCTGGGATGTCAGTTATAAATTTTGAGTGAACTGACCAATCATGTCTGTAATGAAGGATGGGATCCCGAAGAAGGGTTTGAATGGCTCTTGAGTAGTCTTATCGGTGACCTGTTGCTAAGGTTTGAAAGCGTCAAAGAATGGGAATGGCAAAAGACTTGGAAGAATGGAGAGTGGTGAGAATTTAGGGTCCAAGGGTCCTGACCTTTCGATGTGAATTTCGATCATAGTTCTAAGTTTATCGTTAAGCATACATTGGTTTTTTCTACTGCTGAGCGTGTAAGAGGACGACCAAAGCGAATAACAGTACGAACTTCATAGAAAAATTCAATCGATTTAAAAAACTGATATTTAAACATAGAAGCTTCGTTTATTAAACTGGCATACTTACCGACTATTTGCTAAGTATATTAACGAAAAATATTTTCTGATCATTAAAACATACCAGTGGTTTGTATGGGCTAAAAATGTAGTGCTTATGCAAAAAACTGACAAATACGGATAGTGCTTTTAGATGTCGGTCTACCCTGTGACTACTACCTCCACCAAGACTCTTAAACACTAAAGATATTAGCTTTAAGTACTGTAAAACCCACTATTCCCATTATTCTTTGGGTGATAATTAAGAGAAAAAGAAGATAATCCTAGTTAACCTGCTCATCAACAATCAAAGACAGCGTCTAGCTCAAGACCTTAGTCTTATGCAGAAACCTTCACTCCAGATACTACATCATGTCAAAAAGATTTTTCTTAGACAGCTGCTAAATTGTATTTATAATCCATAAACCAATTTCAATACTGTACCTGAAGCTTAGATAAATATGCGAAGGCTATCATACTCCCCTAACTACTATCCTAACCCTTCCTACTCCACTGCTAACTCTCAGTAGCACTTAAGAGCTCCACCTCAGCAGGCACACCCCCTTCTTCAACCATCCTATTTGCCTCAACCTCAAACATAAAGCGGGTATGGCGGTTATCTTGCAAACCAATCTGTGCAACCTCCCCCTGCAACCCTTTTATCGACCAAAAATTAGTCTCCTGCTGAGACTCATGTTGAACATGCGCAAATGAGTGTTTAAAAGAAGCTAAAGTTTAAAATGCCAAATGTTTCGAAACAATACTATCTAGAAGATCCTGAGGGATTAAATTAGGATCGGATGGCTGTAAGACCCCCATATATCCCTCCCCCAATTCCTCTTCACTAAGTGCTTAATATTCAGTCACAGAATCTGTAAGCCTCCATCCAAGTGCCCTTGCCTGCCTATGTTAGCACGCCTGTACTTCCTATTCCAACATATTCCTACACACCTCCGCGAACACCCATTTTATCGACGATAATCTTGGGTGGGAGGGAACTCAGCGGCAATGTCGTAGGGTTTAATATGCCCTACCATCCCATTCGGACAGCCAGATACATCTCCAACCAATGATAGTTATTGGATGTTGTAATGTTTTAAACTATTCGACTGGCGATGTGATGGTTTGATTCAATATGATTCTTACAATAAAAGTTATTAATGCAAATTGGAAAGTTTTAGCATTCTGCTGCCTGGTCCTTTGGCACTGGCCAACGATGTACGACTGTCTCACAACTCAGCATATTAGACAGAAAAGCCGCAAGAAGTGCCCGGACCTGGCACTCACTCCCCCAAAGATAACAAGTCTTTTTCTCCTCTCTGGATGTACGACTAATAACAGGCAGGATCGGCAAATCTAATCGAGCTTCTTCAAGCAATAAAATGCACGTCCCTGCGCCTGGGACCTACAACCCCGAAGACCACTTCACGAATGTAATTACAGGTCTAGGTAGCATCTAGCACCAAAGTATTCATTTGGGACGGGTTAGAGGCCAGACCCTGCTGCGGGAACCCTAACTTCACTCGTTGATTGCAATCCTAGCCAAAAGCTAACTATTCTTGCAGTCCCGAACTACTCACTAAGCTACAAAAACGAGGCAGACCGCATTAACGGCTATCCAGGCCCTGGCTCCTATTTTAGCACTCTAGTAGCCGCGCCAGAGATACTAAATAAATCCTAGAAGTACTTTACGGTCTCTTCGAGAGGGGACATAACCAAAGGAAACTCAAGACCTGGCGTCGGTGAATACTAAGTGACGAATGATACCATCTCGCCCAAGATCAAGTAATCGTCATCTTACATAGGTTCGGCCTATCCAAAAGAAATGTGTCATTGAATAATAATCCTGCCCCAGGAGGCTACCAAATTGCCGGAAGTCTTTATAAGCAAGGCTACGGCAGAACTATCGGACAGAAAATACCGGTTATCGAAAACAAAAATGACTTTCCCTCGCCCAACAAGTATCTGCCTGCCCTTCCAACTTCCAAGATATCTTTCTCGATCCCCAAGGGCAACAGACCGTAAGAGCACTAGTTACTTAGGTCCCCCATAACCAAGGACGCTATTCTCAATCCAAGCCCATCCGCCTACAATGTTTCGAAGTAGATGTAGAAGGGTGTTGGCTTCACCAAGGGCAACCGATCCTAAATATTCTGCGGAGATGATATGCCAGGACCAGGCACCTATGAGTCGATCGATATAAAATCATCCCTGAGTGGCATCATCAATCAGTAGCATTCTGGTAGGAAATATGCTCGTCATGAATATCCATCGCCAGGAACACACTCTCCTAAAAGCACCTTAATCTAGAGAAGGGGGAGCAACGCTCGTATTGACTGGACCTCGCAGAGGACTGATTTCAGCTACTCTCCGACGAAAAAAATAGGCCCTGGAGCATATGAGCTTTCGGGAGGACTAGGAAACGAGTTGGGAAGGATGGGGAAGAGCAAGAAACTGACTTAGAAGATGAGCGACATGGTAATACTTGCGCTAACTTAGCCTGGGCCCGGATAGTACAACATTCCTCCGACTTTGGGCCACATTCCGCACTACTATCGAGAGTTAGTAAAGAAGATAGGGTTGAACGGTTAAACCAGGCATATTAAATACCACCCTAAGGACACAGTAAAGCCCAAACATCAGTAAACGCCAAATTTTCTTCCTAAGGTTGCTTGAAATTATATTGAGTAAGATCAAATAGTGAGAAAAGTACTACTTTTAGATAGATTGATCAATAATCAGATTAAATTAACCCTTTTTCACATCATTTTCTGATTCTTCTTATAAAAAGAAGATCATTTAAATTCGTATACTGAGTAGCTGCACACCTCTCTGCTAAAATTTAATCTAGTTGGAGAGATAAAGCACAAAAACTACTAATATAACCCAACACATTTACATTTAGATTATGTAACTCAAAGGTAAGCTTATCAAAGTATTCATAAAGAGTATCTTATTCAAGTATCAGTAACCTCTAAAGGTTCTAGTATTTGCTACGTAGCCAGCTGGAACACTTGATCCTCCCCATTCCATTCCAGTATTCACTCCCAATCTCAGAGGACCAAGACTAAATCCAACGGCATGACCCACAATTGGAACACCAGGAAGCTCAGGTTTAACAGCGACTTGAGGAGCAGGGGGTGGAATAGGCACTGGCACAGGCACGGGTATAGGACCGACACCAAAACCAGGACCATACCCAGGTCCAAATCCAGATCCAAATCCAGGTCCAAATCCAGGCCCGAATCCAGATCCATAGCCCGGGCCGAAGCCTTGGCCAAAACCACCTCCAAACCCATTTCCGAATCCTGGGTCAAATCCAAGACCTCCATTTCCTCCCATACCAGATCCTCCCATATTTCCAGATCCTCCAAGTCCACCCATACCTCCAGGTCCACCCATACCTCCCTGTCCCCTGCCTCCATTTCCTCCGTTTCCAGGATTTCCTCCATTTCCTCCATTTCCTCCATTACCTCCATTACCTCCCATGCCTCCGTTTCCTCCATTACCCCCTACACCTCCTGATCCACCAGATCCACCAGATCCTCCAGGGCCTCCAGGGCCTCCAGAGCTTCCAGGCCCTCCAGGGCTTCCAGGACCTCCTTGTCCTCTACCCCCGTTGCCGCCATTACCGCCCATACCTCCGCTTCCTCCGTTTCCTCCATTACCCCCCGTGCCTCCGTTTCCTCCATTACCCCCCACACCTCCTTGACCTCCCGTTCCACCTTGACCTCCCATACCTCTTCTGGGTCTGTTTCCTAAGGTATCTAATCCATTTCTCCTGGGAGATAATGATCTTCTTCTAGCGGATCCCTAGCGGAAGAAGACATCAAAGTCATCAATATCTCCTTACTCGATCTGTCTTGTGTCAGTGCACGAAAGGTCATCCAAAACAGCCCTTCGGGCAGGTGGTCTTGCACATTAGGGGTCTGCTAGTGCAAGAGCCATTAAGGTTCCAGCGGTTAATAGAACAGTCTTCATAAAGAATATACAGAAAGTTAGATAGAAGGTTTTGAGTTAAAAAATAGAAGACTTAAAATTGGAATATTTAAATAGATTGTATTTATTTATTCTTAAAAATTGTCCCACTTGCAAATGTAACAACAACATGTTAAGTAAAATATACTGTAGATAAAAATATTACTTCTGAATTATTCTTAGTATTCTGTATGCAATCGGTCGGGGTTATCGATGAATGCATTTATTGGAAACCTAACAAAATACTATTGCAAAAGTTCAAATTATTATGTTCACCTTTAAATATTAAAGAATTTTAGCAGCTATTTAATTATCAGTATCCTCTAAAGGTTCTGGTGTTTGCTACGTAACCGCCTGGGACGCTGGAACCTCCCCATTCAAGCCCTGTGTTAACTCCTAACCTTAGAGGGCCTAGCGAAAATCCTACAGCGTGACCAGCGATCGGAACACCCGGAAGTTCAGGTTTAACGGGTACTTGAGGGGCAGGGGGTGGAATAGGCACTGGGACAGGAACAGGCACTGGGGCTGGCGGAGCAGGAGGGAATACACCTCCGAATCCAGGACCATATCCAAAACCTCCAAATTGCTGTGGTGGGTATCCCGGATTAAAAGGCTGGAATCCATTTCCATACCCATTTCCGAATCGATTTCCAAATCCAGAACCTGATCCATAGCCATAACCTGCTCCTGATCCACTATTACTATTTCCAGATCCCCTGAAATCGCTGTTTGAGTTGAAGCCATAACCTCTGGAATCCCTTCTAGAGTTAGATCGTGATCTAAAGTTAGAGTCAGGCGAGTCCTAGCAGTCACTCTGCGCAAACATGACTCCAAGCAGTAGGAAGAGGGCCAAATAACCTTTCATGAATTATTAAATTTGGCATAACAGTCTAATATTTAAATGGAAAAATGGAAGTATTTTATGATTCCGTTTTTTCAAATTCCGCCTCCTCGCGGATAAAATCAATTATCTTTTAAATAACTAACTAGTTCAAACCACAACTCATCATTTAATCAGGGCACATTTAGCCAAATATGCACTCACCTGAAGTTCCGTAGTCAACCCCTCCAGTACTCTTTTCTTGAGCTCTGCTATCATCCTAATCATCTCAAACAGTTTCGTCTTGTTCATCTAGTTCTCCATACTCACTAGTGTCCTGTACATTGAGTTTACTATATCGTATGTCGAGTATCCTTGCTTGAAGATTCCATGGTTGAGAGCTGTAGCCTTCGAGATGTTTCCCTATGCTGCCTGAATTAGTATTTCCTTGATGGTTGCCGTGTTGGGAGCATCGCAGATATCCAATATGACATTTTATGTTATGGAATGTTAAGATTTGCTACCTAAACTTTGGTAACAGGCTTGAAGATTGTTGAGAGCCTGCCGCATATCTCCGTCTGAGATGAATAACAGAGTAGTGAGGGCCTGTTCAGTGATACTTACCTTCTAATGCTCAATAACTTTCTTCAAAGCTAGGCCCAACTCATTATCCTTGAGCTTTCCGAAACGCATAATGACGCATCTCGACTGAATAGCATCGATTATCTTGCTGGAGTCGTTACAGCTCAGTACAAATCTGGTGGTATCACTGTTATTGCTGATAATCATACGAAGGGCCTGCTGAGCTCCTTAAGTTAAGCTGTCAGCTTCATCAAGAATGATGATCTTAGTGCGATTAGCTGGTAGATTGACCTTTTTGATAGCAAAGGACTTAATTTCATCTCTGACCACATCGATTCCTCTCTCATCTGAAGCATTCAGTTCTTTCATAGCCTCCTTTTACTTATCTCCCAGCAGCATCCTAGCCATGCACAGGACAGTTGAGGTTTTACCAACACCTGGTGGGCCGGCAAGAATCAGATGAGGGAAGTTTCCTTCATAAAACCAACACAGTACCATTGGAGACACATACCTTCAGCGAGTCGATGATCTAGACATTTCCATATACATCGTCAAGCACCTTGGGTCTGTACTTCTCTAACCAAATTTCCTGAGACATCAATTGTATTGGCGGGTAATTATAATTATTTTAGTTGCCCCAGATTAATTAGAAACCTCATTATCAGGCTAGTTCTACACTCCTTCAATTTACCTATTAAATACATAAGTTAATTAATAGATATAAAATATTGAATTTATTAAATGGTGATCTTCATACACTATCTCGCCGGATCGCAGAAAGCATTCGATCCTTCCAACTACTCAGTGTAGGCTGCTCAATAGTTGCTAGGACTCCCCCTATCCACCAGATTCGTTTATGAGGGCCGTACCCTCACAACTTTCGAAGGAGTTCAAGAGTTAGGAAATGTTTACGTGACAGCCAGTCTAGACGGAGGTAAAAAGAAGAAGAAGAAGAAGCAGTTCACCGGTAAGAAGAAGGGTAAGCATATCCACAAAAAGATAAAGGGGTTGACTCTCACTCTGTATTCAGTTGATGGCACTGGTGCTGTCACCTATCAGAAGAAGAACTGTCCCAAGTGTGGTCCTGGCACCTTCATGGCCAAGCATTGGGATAGATACTACTGTGGATCTTGTGCAACTACGATTAAGATGGACCCTGAGACGATCAAGAGAAATGAAGAGATCATAAAGGAGAAGAAGGCTAAGCTTGAGGCAGAGAGAAAAGCAAAGGAGAAGGAACTCGCCGACAAAGCACCTGCAGCCAAGGCAGGCAAGGCTGCAAAGAAGGGAAAGAAATGACCATCCTGTATTTAAAATTTGAATATAATATTCGTCGTATTTCCCGAACAATTATCTATTTTTGACTTAGTTCATAACTCACTTCGAAAACAACTATTGAATTTTGTTAGTTATTGAGTACTTTATCAGCTGAGCTTTTCATTTCTAAGTCTCTGTTGATTAGAGCTGATTCATCTATTTCTAATAATCCAAAATTCTGATCACTACTACAGACCATCCTTAATTAGGCTTAAGATAAAGAATATTAATTGCTCTCTTTTCTTGTTATGGGGTTTGGTTGACAGTCGTCCCCGCTGCTTCCTCTTTCCTATATCGACTTCTGCAACAGAAACTTGTCGCTCTTCAGAACTTCTTTTCCGTCGAGTCTATCGATTTAGTGATGATTATCTACCATGACCTTTTGGGTAGATCTAATATTCTCCCTGAACAACTTATATTTAGAGCTATGAGCAGCATATTACAGGGCTTGAGGTCGCGGTAAATCAAATCCCGGAGTGGATATACTTGATGACCTTTCGGGTAAAGAAAGGATACTGGTAGATGATCGGCGCACCTCCTCAAGCAGTTTGTTTTTGATGACGGGTGGAGATCGATCCCCATGAAGCTGACACAATGTTAATCATCTCTACGTTAACTTATGGGCGTGGTTCAATCAGTTAAAATATCAATAAGAATTCCCAAATCGTAGTGAATTAATTACGAGTGCAGTCCTTATGATGAGCTCCCCTATGGGTTTATTTAGGTTAGCATAATAAAATATTAATTTCAATGCCTAGGTTGTGATTTAATGCTTATGCTACTAGGGATTAACGCTACTCTATTTGATTTGGAAAATAAAGCACATTCCAAATATTATTCTTTACAACAGGGTTTAGATAAATGAATTCGATAATTCCTTTAGCTTGCGGCAACTACAAACAAACGCAGCTTTAAACAATAATT
>JAOXNN020231070.1:0-12488 GCA_028571205.2 Hydropsyche betteni
AGAGGCAGTAGGTAATAAGCATCATATTATAGACGTTAACTATATACGCATAAAGACCATAATAGAATACCGAAGTCGCGAGCGTAATAAGCATCATATTATAGACGTTAACTGTATACGCATAAAGACCATATTCGCAAAAAAGTCGCGAGCGTCATTCGAACGAATGGACATAGACAGACACACACAGAAATCCGTGATTATATATAGGGTATATAATTTGATGTAAAGGCTTAATTGAAAATTTAGTAAAATTGCGAAAGAGAATCATATCTCTAAAATTTCTACGAGTTTTCTATTTATATACGACTCAATGAATTTTATTGATTTGTGACTATTCAATAAATGTATCAATATTTATGAACGTCATAATTTTCGAATTCGATTCTATATTAGTAGTTAATGAATCAGTTTATAGTTTATAATTCTCGTGTTTCGTTGCGTGTGTAATAAACGTTGGACCATTTGTTCGAGTTACATGCAAGTTTTATACGTATTGACAAAATAATATAAAAGAGTAATGTTTGTATTCGATTTACTCGTGCGTATTTATCCTCTAAACAGATAAGAATTCAGTGATAGTTAAACGGTCAAACCCAACGTATTTTAATTTTAAATATTCGCCGTGATTTATTTTACGCGAAATTTTAAATCAACAACCGAAATATCCGAACATACCATTTCAACCGTTTAGTATCATAGATATTTTTCTACTGTTCATTACCAAACAAAATCTTAAACCGATATTTGATTTTATCAATAATCCGACCCCAACAGAACGGACCACATATCAAACACACGAAATCATCTTCGATCATACACTCGCACAAAGTTCACCGAACAATCAACCGAGGCTTCGCCGCAAACTTCGACGGTCACCCATCCGATTGAACACCCCTGACACGCGAATCGCACAAAGCCCGCGATTGATCAGCCCAACACCTATGAGCGATTTGCCGAACAATCGCGCCGCACTGCGCCCACATAAACTATCTATACCCTCGTCGGCACGAAGGCAATCGTTCGCGGTTAAGTGGGCTTATGTGGAAAGGGGGTTTGTGGGTTTTTGTGGGTGTCGTGTCATTTTTGGTGTTGCGATTGAAGTGTGATGGTTGTTGGATGTTGGAAGTCGTCGACGTCGGGTTGTGTAAGTTTTAGGTTTTTTATTATTCGATTTGGGAGTTTTTTTATATTGAAATTGTGTTTTTTCGAATAGGTTTAGTTTGATCTTGGGTTATTAGGTTCTGAATTATGAAATAATGGTGATATGAACGCGTTTTTTTTTTAAATGTTTTCTTTGATGTTTGTTATCGATTTGAATATTTGATATGTTTGGAACCAAAGGAAAATCAAGAAAAAATTTAACTGAAACAAAAAAGTAGTCATTTTTATTCGTATGATTATGTTTATTTTTATCATCATCATCATTATCATTGTCGACCCGTTGTTTGTCCACTGAAGGATAAGGTCTCCAAATATCAAATATTGGGGCTATATACCTTATCCGAGAGTTAACATCGTATCGAATTTTATTTTTATATAGTCATTAATTTTAAAATAAATTTAAACACTGTTATTATTTTATGCTGTAGTTTTTATTATTGTATGCTCTATTGTTGGATATTATTTCAACTTGACCTTAAAATTACTGAAAAAAATAAAGGTGCGATTTAACTGTGTATTAAAAAAATATACGAGTGCATTATTTCTGGTGTATTAAAGAATCTCGTATTGAGCGTTATTTTATTCAAACTGTACAATAAAAAATTGCAGTATAAAGTGAGCATTAAAAAAATATGAAATTTGCAAAAGAATGAATAGTTTGTGCATCAAAATGACAGATAGGTGTCAACGTCGCCAGTGTAAAGTAAAGTAATTACGAGTGGAAAGGGTTAACCCTTTCCACTCGTAATTAATTTCACGCATTTTTCAGGATTCATACTGAAAACTTAAAATGGAAATAAATCGTATTTTTATCAGATTTTTGTTCAACAAAAAGTTTACGCAACATGCATAAGACTCTATTTTAGTATTTTTATAGAAATACAGTCATAAAATGTTTTTAATTTGTGTTTTATAAAATTTTTAGTCTGATTGTGAGTACATGAATTTTAAACATGATTTTTTAAAAAGCCGTAAAAACATTACAGATGAACAGTTTTTGAAAATTTATTTGTAAGAGTGTGATTACCGTTAACATAGTTGTGTTTGAAGTCAAATATATTAAAAATTTAATTAGTCAATTTAATTTTTTTTATTAAATATATTAAATTTTGAATTTTAACATTAATTATGGGGAAAATAATATCTGCATTATATATATAATAAGATAAATAGCAATAAAAATCAATGAAACATAGTACATAGAAAATATTTAAGCTTCAAGTTTTGGTGACCTAGTGGGGACATACAAAAGGGTTAATATATACAATAGTCAACCACATTTCAAAAACTTGGTCCATGTTTTATCAACATCGACTTTTTATTCGGTTTATTGCGAATCGATTATAAAGCCATTGGTAAGACAAGTATGACAAAACGCATTTACATGCACACGAATACAAAGTATCCACATCAATCAAAAACTATCGATTTCGCACCAACGCAAAACCCCCAACAAACCGATCGGAAAAGCATGGGAAAATTCAGCGTCGCGACCGCGCCCGGAATTAAATTGACCCAATTTTCATATTCGTCACGCACGTGAATACGTAATGCCTAACTTACGGCAATATTGTCGCAGGGACAATACGTTTTAGCGTCATGTGCGAAGATTGCCAATTTGGCGAGACCTCGGAAAGGCCTAGGGCGCAGGCTTCGCGTTAATAGGGCGTCACGTTTCTGTCCTGTTTGTTTACGGCTCGAAGGTGTTTATTCCTCCGGAGTTGATGATGATTGGGACCGTGTTTGTCCATGTTCGATTTGAGGCTTTTTGGCGCGTTCGGATTCCGGGAATTGTCGTCGAGTAATGTGATTCCGTTCGAAATGCGAAATGGCGGTCGTTTCGTTGGCTTTCGTTGATCGATCGTCGAGTGGGCTTTCTTCGAAAATTGCATTGGCGGGAAGCGTTTTAGTGTTTTATTGAATAACTGGTAAATAGGCCCGATGTTGATAACGTCGGCTGTGGTTTTGTCAAGAAACGGAAAACGATAAAATGTGTGAACCCGAAATGTGTACTCGATTTGAATATTTAATATTTGATTAATAAAATCAAAATAGTTCATTTGTTATTTGTTTGTGGCATATAGGCAAAGCCAGAGGCAGAGGCTACCCGATGCACGTACTCGATTTGAATATTTAATATTTAATTAATAAAACCAGTTCATTTATTATTGTCACAATTACGACATATAGGCAAAGCCAGAGGCAGTAATCAATAAGCATAAAGACCATATTCGCGAAAAAGTCGCGAACGTCACTGAACGGACACACACACACAGAAATCCGCTATTATATATAGGGGATATTGATTTGCACTGGATCTTACCATTGTGATATAATAATACATATTTTCACATTTTTTACGGTGATAAAGTGAAAAAAACTATAAAAACCGTGAACATTGAACCGTGTTTTTCAAAACCATATAAAAATAGAATTCGATGTACTTTCGAATAGAAGTTTCATCCAAATATATTGATAGAATTTATAAATATTTTCACCATACATTATTTTTGCACGGTAGTCTCTAAAACGTATCCCACATCTAAAAAGACACTAGCATACACAAGTATAAAAAAATCAAGCACAACCTTCACAGACCACACGAAAAGCAGGAAGAGGAGAAAGCCACCAGACGAGGAGACCAACTGGTTTCGAACATCATTGACCACACAAGGACTAGATCCTCGGCGTCATCAGAACCCCCATAGATCACGGTCATCAGATGTATGCTATGGATAGCGATCCGGTTAAAAGCGGATTCAGATTTTTTCAGACGTTCAGGGCTTGTTAAATGCCGACAGTTTTAAATTCGCAATTGAGGGGGTATTCTACTCTAGAAATTTGAAAAAACTATTTTTTTTTTCTTTCATATTTCTAAAGTCTTGACCTTTAAAAGTATGAGCCTAATGGGATTTTTTGAAATTAGGATTGTTTTGAGAGTTACAGCTTTTTTTTGAAAGCCCAATGTATGAATCAGTTACGCTGCCCGAAACTTTAAACGCGATTTTCTCGAAACTACTTTTTTCGATCTGGCGTTTTATATATTTTGAGTTCTAATTAACTGATTTATTCAAAATTTTGAAAAAAATGTTATTTGTTTATCTTTCTAGGATTAGAACCTTGGATTTAAAAAAAAAAATTTTTTACTATTTTTAAAAAATTCATGAAGATCAAAAAAAAGACCGAAAAAAGCTTGTTTTTTAAATCGTCACTATTTTGCGAAAAAAAATTAATTTTTTTCTAAGGTCCGGAATATAGCGACATCTTTACTTATAAGAATTTTTTGTTTTTTTTTTTGTTTCAAAACACTACAAGGTTTGAAATCTTATACGCCACGACACACCTTTTTTTTGGCCCCCCACTTCATTGCATTAAAACTCGATGAACTTTTGATTTTTTTTCCTGAAAAACGCCTGAAATTTAAGCTTCTAGAGTAGAAAACCCCCTTAATACGAATTCAAAAAGGATCGTTCCGGTTCGGAATTGAGACATTATGTAGAGCGACAAACGAGACTGACGACACCATTGCGCGTTTTTGTCAAAGACGTTCGCCTACTTCTTTTCATATGGTGTTTCTAATAAATAACTTTTCGCCGTTGCAATTAGATCTGCTGTTTTTTTTTTCAGCATCTAATTACAGTCATTTCGACGGAAAGTACGTCCACGTTCCGATTTACGAGGCGACAATTGGACTTCGATTGTACGAATTCGATTGACCCGCATGTACGACTTACTATTCGGTCAGTAATCAAATGATCGGTAACTATAAAAATAATATAAAAAATTGAAATGCATTTTGTGGGACGAGATGAGTGACACATTTAATGTAAAATCTGTTCATTTTATCATATAAAACATATTGACTAGTAACTATTGATTGAACATCAATAATCAATTCAAATTGCTGAACGTATGATTGATTGATAACAACGATCTCCTCTTATTGATTTTATCAATAAAACAAGTATTCTGAATATAACATACTCACTGACCAGTGGTGTTTTTTTTTTAATCTAACCAACTTTCATAGACATTCGATTCATACTAACCGAAAATATTAAAGAATCGTTGATCAATTAATAACAACTATCATTTCTTATTAATGTTATCAATAAAAAAAATTCTAAATATCATGTACGTACTGTACATTGGCTACTGATTGTTTTTTTTTAATCTATAGACAATCGATTCAATTTACTGATCAAAAACATTAACAAATCACTGATCAATTAAAAACAACGATCATTTATTATTGATGTTATAGATAAAACAACTATTCTAAATATCACATCCATATTATCATTGACTAGTGATCGTTTTTCAAATCGATTCAATTTACTGATCAAAAATATGAACGAATCACCGATCAATTAAAAACAACGATCGTTTATTATTGATACTACCAAGTGTTCTAAATATAAAATACACACTGATCAACGGCTACTGATATACACAGATAATCGATTCAAATTACCGACCGAAAATTTGTGAACGAATCACTGTCCAATCAACAACAACGATCACGTCTGATCGGTGCTATCAATAAAACGAGTATTCCGGATAAAAAATAAGAATTCTTCGTATGCAAGTGTTCTCAATTATCGTATGTTCGCAGAGTTGACTAGTAGCATAGTTGCACGATCACCCATTTGCCTTATGCACATGGATTAACACATCTCGAGCGACGCAAAGAGGTATGTCAATTGGCCGGATATTTTTCAAACCGGTGGTGTATGGCAAAAAACGATTGATGACCGGTTGGCGTCGGTGTGGTCTCTCGACTTTGTCGTTACTGGTTCAGGGCTATCGATGTGATTGGTACAGATTGGATTATAGATTGTTTATTGGTGCAGCTTTTAAATTTCCGTTTCGGCTTTTTACATATAAAATTCAGCCGTGTTCGAATCAAATTTAGCCCTATTCTAATCAATTTCAGCGTTTTATATATCAAAAATTCAATCCTTTTCAGATCAAATTCAGCCTTTTACAAATCAAATCCATCATTTTGCGAATCAAATTCAATCATTTTCTAATCAAATTCAGGTTTTTATTATATAATACACATCGCATTCAATCCTTTCCAGATCAAATTTAACCATCGTATATGTATTATTATATTAAGATCAATATCGTAGTAATCAATTAAATACAATCAATTCTTTAATTTATCTTTGACAATCTCAATTGGGGATTTTTTTTTAAAATTCGTCTTGTAGATGATCATATTCGACTTATACTTATTTCAAAATATTTAAAGCCATATTTTACTTCAGGTGCGTAAATTATTTATTGACAAGTTTTCATTTTAACATGAATAAAAATACATTATCAGTGTTTAAATTAAGATTCTTAATGAGATTCTTCGTCTTATAAGTACACAAATTATTATTCTTTTGAAAAAATTTCGCACGTAATTTAGAAATTATATTATTGGGCCTTTTTGGCGAATTTTGGGTTCACATATTGTACATTAACACATTTTATCAACTGAATTGTTATAATGTGCGAATTTAGACGATATAAAACAAAATAATTTGTGAAAACTGTCAAACATAACCTCTAAACAACACGTACAAACAAGCTATACACGAAATTCGTTTAAAAACCAAATTTTTGTTCTTAAATTACACATGAAATACATTACGAAATTTAATTTAGGCGCCTGTAATGTTATTTATGTTAAAATACAAATTTTCCAATAAATTATTTACGCACCTAAAGCGCAATATTACCAAAAGTAAAAATATATTTCTATTATCGAACTTAATTAACAAAAAAATTAAATTTCATATGAAAAAACTTGAATTTGCTTTTGAAGTGTAAAAGCAGCATTGATTTCGTTTTCCAAACGATAAAAGAATCTTGAGATATTTCGAAACAATAGCGAAAAACGGAAAATGTTCAAAACAATAGCGCGTACCTATCGACTGTCGCGATATATACCAATGGGCCAATGTCGCCCCGACGCCGGCCCTGACCCTCGCGATTTATACGCCGCGTTGTCGCCCGGCGATTTGCGGAATTCCGTGTCGCTGATTGATGCGACCGGTGGCGGCGGCACGTACAGAACCAGACGCGAGGCATCTCTATCCATGTACGCGACATGTGCACCGCGATGGCGGGAAAAAATCGGTTGGATGTTGGCAGCCGTGTGTGGGGCGATTTTTGAGTTTTTTTATTTATTTCGCTAGCTCGCGTTGATGCGAAAATGTGTAGTATGGTTGTTTTGTTGCTGAATGTTAAGTTAGGTTAGATTAAGTTAGGTTAGGTTAGGTTAAGTTGCTCGCATTGATGTGGAAATATGAAGGATGGTTGGTTTGTTGCTGAATGTTCGAGAAAAACCCTTTAATTTTAAGGTTTCTAAAAAGAACAATTACATTTGCATGTGAGGGTTTTAACTATAAGTTTTTTCGTTATCTCGTGTTGATGTGGAAATATGAAGGATGGTTGGTTTATTGCTGAATGTTCGAGAAAAACCCTATAATTTGAAGGTTTCTAAAAAGAATCATTACATTCGCATGTGAGGGTTTTAACTGTAAGTTTTTTCGTTATCTCGCGTTGATGTGGAAATGTGAAGGATGGTTAGTTTGTTGCTAAATGTTAGGAAAAACCCTATAATTTTAGGGTTTAGATTTAGAACGCTGACATCCACATGTTAGGGTTTTGACTGTATGTTTTTTTGTTAGTTCGTGTTGATGTGGAAATGTGAAGGATGGTTGGTTTGTTGCTAAATGTTAGAAAAAAATCCTATAATTTTAGGGTTTAGATTAAGAACCCTAAAATGATAAAAGAATTTTATGTAAAACGTAAACAGTACTTTGTCAAATCTGCAGTATTATTTCTTAACCGATTTTTCATTTCAAGCATTTTTCTCGCTAAACGATTTCCACTGTACCATATTTATAAGGAGATTGAAGTATAATTTCTAGCACGCATCTTTTTTTTCAAAGGGGTATTTCTCTATATTAAGCGAGAAAGCTTTGATATAAAACTAATTATTTATTTTTAATTAGAACAAATACGATATACATGTATTTTTATTCAACATATTTTCAGAAAAATATTATACATTCAAATCAGTAGATACGGTAGATACACCGCATGTCCTAAAATTCTGCATCTAAAATTAATATTTTTCTATCGCATCCGTATTATTGACGATTTGATTAAATACGAATAATCAAATCATCTATATCATCCACAAGCTATATAAACTAATAACGAAAAAAAATAACACACATTTTTTATACAAATGTCAGATTAGATTAAACACTTTTAAAAAACAAAAACATCACCGCTAACGAAACCAGACCAAAATCGAATCGCGAACTCATAACAATCATCAATTACACTAAAAACTGAAAAAAAATCATATAGAAAGTCGCACATTAGCCACGCCCAATTTCAATTTATTTTCTAATCACATTCTAACGCGTTAATAAAGAGATATTTCTCGTTAACGACGCGGAATAACGATTTTTATTACCAACTCGTTTCGGCGAACAACGAAAGTGATTTTCGCACATGATCGGCAAAAAATCGCGGACGCTCCGTCATTTCGAAAATGCGCGCCAGTCAAAAAAAAACCAATTATTCAAAGTTATTAGCATTAAATAGACAAGGTCGACGGAGAAGAAGGCATTACTGTTATATGTTGGGCAGTGAACCGAGCCGTGATTACGGCGGTTGAAATAAATCTTCTGGCTGATATTAATCATTGAAAACGAGGTGTGTTGGCTTGTGGTGTTGCCGTGAATGTCCCAGATCGGTGGTCGGTGGAAATTGATCTTTTTTTTAACTAAATGCGACGTCTTTTCAATGAAAATTGTCGATTTTTTTCATATTCGAATGTTTCGAGGGAAAAAATGTCTTTGATAATTTTTGTGTTTATATATTTTGTTATGTAGGGTAGGCAGGCCAAATTTATGCTGGTTTTTATTTATTGGTAATCCAGTATCTTTTTTTGATAATTGCCGGTAAATAAAATTTTGGTAAAATATGGGAAAGAACTATAAACCTACTCGACTCGAGTATATATATTTTTTTATTATGTACCGGAAAATTACGGGATAATTTACCACTAATAGGCTCTTTAATACAGAGTGGCTATTGAATGATTGAAAGATTATAACCTATATATGAATTCTAAATATGTTCTATTTTATTTTTTTTACTAATTATCGGTAAATAAAATTTTGTAAAAAAAAAAAATGGAGAAAACCCGTATATATATTTACGATCCGATAGTAAATATATTTTTTATCATTTACCGGTAAAAGTTAACTCAATACCAATAAAAGTTAGTCATTTACCGGTAATGGCTTCTCTAATACATAGTGGCTATTGAAATACTGAAGGATTTAGAAAAATCACAACTTATTCATTTTAAATCTTTTTTATTTTATTTCTTACTGGTTAGTTTTGGAGATTAAAATGGATGTATATGATGTCCAACAAAGAGTAAAACTCATTAAGTTTTTCTATTCTAATGAAAGATCAATTATCGAAAGTAATAAAATATTTCTGCTATTTTCTCTGAGTTTCAATAATTGATCTTTCACTAGAATAGAAAAAACTAATAAGTTTTAAATCTTGCTTGACATCGTATGTAGACATTTTAATCTTCAAAATGTGCTCCATAATTTGTATAAAAATAAAATTAACAAATTATGACTTTTCCAAACATTTCAATTTTTCAATATCCACACTATATTATAATTTGTATGAATTATAAATATATACACTAATGAATTTCACGACGCTGCAAATCATTATATAATTATTTTTTGTGAATGTATAACATCATTCCCGTCACTTTTGGGACAGACCTTGAATATGAAAAATGTAGAGTATCATAATGTAAAATTTTAATTAAGTACTATTTGTTTTTCAAATGGGTCCTATAAAAACTGAAATATAAACAAATATCAAATTCAACAGCAATTCAATTTATGCACCTTTCTACTTGAAATTTTAAAACTATCAAATCGTATTTCAGATTAAATTTAACGATTCTAAACCAGTATGACATCGAGTACATGAAACCAGACTTTAGCCTAGAATCGAAGACGTTTATAACGTACATAAAAGTCGATTAACAATAAAATAGATGTTTCTATATTAATATCGAATCAACGTTTAAATATCATATTTTATTATTATTATTTTTCTAAACGATACAAAAAATTTTAATACCCACAAAAATCGATTCATAAAAAATTTCACTTTAATAAAATAAAACAACATAATTATTTTCATCGAATTCCAAATCCCCTCCAATTTTTGAATATTCCACAATTGATCCAAACAACACCTAATACAATTTTTTTATTTATATAAAAATCCATCGACACACCACTTTCATAAAAACCCAAAAAAAAATCCATTTTCCAAAATTCCAAATCACTTCCAATTTTCGAATATTCCACAATTGATCCAAACGACATCTATTACAATTTTTTTTATTTATATAAAAATCGATTCATCGAAACGCCACTTTCATAAAAATCCAAAAAAATCCATTTTTCAAAATTCCAAATCACCTCCAATTTTCGAATATTCCACAATTGACCCAAACGACACCTAATACAATTTGTTTTTATTTATACAAAAATCGATTCATCGACACGCCACTTTCATAAAAACCCAAAAAAAAAACCATTTTCCAAAATTCCAAATCACTTCCAATTTTCGAATATTCCACAATTGATCCAAACGACATCTAATACAATTTGTTTTTATTTATACAAAAATCGATTCATCGACACGCCACATTCATAAAAACCCAAAAAAAATCCATTTTCCAAATCACCTCCAATTTTCGAACATTCCACAATTGATCCCACCTGCCGATACGCGGCAGGAATCCCGACTTACGTGCAAACCCACATATTTATTGATCCTTTACCCGGCCAGGATCCACGCAACAGATAGATCTATGGACATTATCAATAATTCTCGATTGCCGGCACACATCCCTATAATTTGTCACCGTATCTTGGATACGAGATCGGCAAACATGTTGCATGGCTTCCACGAAGCTCTCTCTTTAGCGAACGCACGTGATCCATATTAATATTGTGTGTTGTGCATAACGGTGGATCGTTATCTTTGGAATTCGTTTTGATTCGTCCGAGAGATTTGCTGTGTGGACTTGTGTTTGTTTGGAATGAGGGATTTGTGTTCGGATATATCTGCCGTATTCGAATTAGAGTCATATCCGAAGACTCATTTTCGAATTTTTTTTTTGGGAACATACACGTATGTTTGGTATCAGCGAAGTTCCGAGAAAATGTGCCGCTGTTAGGCAAAGTTCCAAATGTCACTTTCTTTATAAATATAATTCAAAAGATTTTTTTTAAATAATTCTAATATTATACGTCGTAAATTTACTTCAAAACACAAATATTCTAGTTAATTTTTTGTGAAATAAAGAAAAATAATTATTACTAAATTTATTTTTCTTCAGAATATGCCGCCATTATGTATTGCCTTATTTATCTATGCCATCGGGATGTCACTGTTTAGTATCATCATCATCATCATTAAAATCAATCAGTTATCCATTGAAACATAAAGTCTCTTCAAGTAGTGCTGAAGTTCTGAGCTGAACCATATCATTTTATCCAAATACGTATTGATAAGATACAATCTTATGTAATAATCAAAGCTTAAAGCAATATTTTAAAAAATTATATACATATTGATAAGAAGCATATCTGATATATTGGAGTTAAAAAGTCATATTCAAAATTGTGGATCTAGGACTTATATTCAGATAACAAACTCATTTATTAAAATTAGATTAATATTCAAATCATTAAATACAGGTCTTATATTCAGATAAGAAACACATATCTGGTATATTAGAATTGGAGGGTCATGTTCGAAATCATACTAAACTCATATTCGAATATTCGTATAAGAGATACATATTCGAATATTTAGTTTAAGAACATATAATATATTTGATACGTGGCTTAGAATAGAAGGAAATAAAATGTATCAGGAAAGCCTTTGTTCAGCAGTGGGCGTAAACAAGCTGTTTATGATGATGATAATATCTGGTATATAGAGACTCATTTGAAATAATTGAATAGAGGACTCACATTTAAATATACGAATCGAGTATTTAAATACACCCAGGCTTCGTATAACACGGTTTTATATAACACGGATGTATAAATTGTGGCATATTTTTTATATAACACGATTTCAGGAAAAAAAATTAATGTTTGATTTGTACATCTATGAAATGTGCCATGACATTAGATTAGAAATTTTTTTTATTGAAAAGGATCCTATAATAGAAAGAAGTTCAAAAT
>JAOXNN020231087.1:0-12488 GCA_028571205.2 Hydropsyche betteni
ATCGGGTAGCCTATATGTCACAAACAAATAACAAATGAACTATTTTGATTTTATTAATTAAATATTAAATATTCAAACCGGGTATACGTTTCGGGTTCACACAATCGGGTTTTTACATTTTATCGTTTTCCGTTTCTTATCAAATCCACAGCCGATGTTATTAACATCGGGCCTATATACTAGTAAATTGAGAATGATTGACGAACGCAACTCTTTATTATCAGTTATATATATAACTCGAAGACGTGGGAGAAGTCATTGGAGCGAAACTTCTCGCACATCATTATTGCAGATGAAAAATTGTAATAGTTAACGATCGATCATGTGACAAACGACAAACACTTCAATGAAAATGGAAAATTCGTCGAATGGAAACGATAAGCAAACGCATCCGGTACCTTCCAGATAACGTCTAATTAATAACGTGACCGAATTTCGGTCACAATTCGGAAAACTGATAACGTCAGGTCCGATGACGATGACGTATACTCGATGGTGCTGACGATGAGTCATCGTGCAGAATCGTGAATTACTTGTTATGACAGGGAGAGAGCGAGTAAGTGCAAGACCGTATAAAAAAATATGATGGATACAAAAAAAGTGCATATATGTCCACATAAAGTGAGTGTTGAAATTCAGAGAAACGTGTCAGGATCGAATTGTGTATGAAAATCGGTGAAATTGTGATTGAAAAGTCGAGAACGATAATGAAGAAAGTTATATATGAAATATTAATTGAATATGAGAATTCCCATTATTCGGATGAACGGTGAAAATACAATAGTTTTTAGGAAAGACTCGCACGCGTGAATTTTCATCGTTTGTAATAAACAAGAAGTTATGATTCGGAAAATTATAATACATACGTTTGCAACGAAATCGGTCTAGTTTAAAAATGGACTCGTTCGATTTGAGAACAATTCAAAGACTTAATTCAACGTACGCTCCTTAAATTTTTCACATCCTTATTAATTAAAATCAAAATTTCGACAGTGATGGAATAAAATTCACCACGCGTTTTCAAAAATTAATAAAAATAGGTACGATTCGCATCAGTGATATGAAAATATAAACATTTCTTTTTAACAATAAAGAAAGAGAATTAACTCTCAGAAACAGTCGATGCTGAAAACGTGACGTTAAAGCAAAACATATTTAAAAGAAGCCACAAAACTCTCTCGTGAAGATAAAAGAAGCCACATCATCTTAATTTAAGACATTTCATTCAATCACTTAATTGTAGATTTGATTACGTGTACTCGTTCGTGGTATGAAATATCAAATTAATTATTAATTATTTACAATAAAATCTAGTTCGGTTGCCGGTAAACACATCTGTGTTTGTCAAACAAGGAAAATTTGTTCAACTGTTGCATGACTTTTGAAATTTTGACAAGACTCAATTAATCAATCATTTAACGGAAAAAAGAACCAAGCGCACGACAAACAGCTTCCATCTAAAACACTTTATTTCGCCGCAGGAGAAATCATTAAATTCCCAACGCAATCACAATTTGTCGATTATAAACAAATCTAGTATTTTATTCCCACATTTTCATGGTACTTTTACATATAGTTGAGGAAAAATTAACTCACCGTAGAGTGTCTCCAGAAATTGATGAGGCCGTGAATGTCAGTACTCGGAGCGAGAAGAAGATAATCTCGCCACTCGTCATAACTAATGTTGAGACTACCATCTTGATCCATCCTATATAAATAAACGATCTGAGTTAGTTTTGAATTTTTAACTGTAAATGTAAAATTTTTTTCAATTGTTTATTCAGCATATTAATAATGCGCCATCTATAGAATTTTTAAAAATTTTAAATGAAAATTTATCAAATTGAACAATTTAAAAATATGAACACATAAATTATAATTATTTTCATTTCTTTGATTTTAGAAAATAATAATTAGAATAAAATATTTGTTCTATATACCTTTTGAGCAAATTGGTGGCTTCTTGTCTATCCATTGCGACTCCTAATTCATGAAAAGCTGTTATCAATTCTTCTAAATCTACTTTACCTATAAAAATTAAAAAAAAAATCAGTCACTAATGAATAATACAAACAGTATTTCATATGAATTTGAATAGTGGTGAAAGTCCATTATTAGAAAAAATCAAGAAAACAATTACACTCATATTTATGTTAAAAAACAATTTTAGATTTATAATTGTATATTTTGTTCAATCAAAACATTGAAAAAGAAAGGTAAATTTTATTTAAACCATAAAAATAGATAATATAATAAGCATTTAAGATTATCTCAAAATTAAGAAATTTCACCTGAATTTAATGTTTTTAATATACCAATTTTGTAATTTCTAACTTTCTTGACATTCAAACACAAAGTTTATAATTAACTAGAGGATTTTACCCGGCATTGCTCGGAACTTAAATTTTAAATAAAATTATTTTTTCAATTTAAATTCATTAAGACAAAAGCATAAAGCAGGCTGTGTATTGTCACAATAAATACATGGCGCCGGCGACGCGCTTGTATTGAAATCCTCTTTTCATCTTAAAATAGCGTCAGATCGAGTTGTAAAATGGTTTCAATGATACAAAAACCTTCTCCTCAAAAAAATTCATTGCAATTAAATCAGAAAATATATTTGTATGAAGCAAAAGAATACTGGATAAGAAAAAAACAATCTGCTATGTATAATCTCGATACAAATAAATATGAAAGATGGACTTGCACCATTATTGGAATTTGGAATCAACATTAAATACAACATACCATCTTTGTTTTTATCCAGATGAGTGAATTGGAGTTTGAGATTCTTTTCGTGTTCACGTACATAATGTATGAACTCAGAAAGGGAAACATCCCCGCTTTTGTTGGAGTCGGATTGTGCTAAAAATCTCTGTAAACAAAAAAAAAATTCAATAATCAAATTTGAAATTTGCTACTTTTATTGAGTGTAAAAAGAATTCGATTGAAATTGTTCAATTGTATATTTTTCCATTAAAGTGTGCAAAGAAACAATTCCGTTTCGCATTTTAATGGTTACACGTATAAAATACACACAAATTGAAAACATCTGGTGATCACGTTCATGTTGTAGATATGTTAACAGTATGTACATATTTATTAACACTGATGCATAAGTTTTTAGTATGGTTGAAATACATACGCAAAAAAAAATTAAATAGATATCTTTGAGACCGCATAAATTCGAACGTGCAATCGTTAAAATTCATGTAATAGATACATATATTACAAATTCATATTTGTTCTAATAATACTGTGATCACTCAATTGTCATTGAAATAACTTGTTGGTTAATTATCGATGGAAATTGAGTTTAAAATCCTTTGATTTTTTAGTGGTTCAACCAGAAATACTCTAGAAAAATTCTGATATTTTAGTATTAATAATTGAAAAACAGAAACATAAAGTTAAGAATTTTTTTTTAGTTGATTTTAAATTATAAATTCAAAATAATTGAAAGTCTAATATTCAAAATATTAAATTATAATTTAAGTAATTCAATTTGGCCGGAATGACTGAAAAAAAAGCAGGTCGAGAACTCATCTGGCACGGGCCTGTTTTAAGCACGTCTAAAAATGTTGAATATTTTAAAAAATGTTTTAATTTCATTTAATTATTAAAAGAATAACATAAACTAATATAAAACTCAATTTTTAATCAAATTTTAAAAAATTACAACTAAATCAAGGGAAAATATTTGATAACTATGACAAATAGATTATTTACCACAACGATGTGCTTGCCACAAGAAATATTAATTACCAAATTAGATAATTGATGTTTTAGCTGAAATATACTCATTTTAAATTCACTTTAAAATCTACCCGTTCTTATCAAAAACTTCTGAAGTTTTTAATAAAACGGGAAGATTTCCTGACATCAATATAAAGCATGTTAAAATAAAAAAAATTGTAAATTGTCACAGCATTACAACTTTGAGGAAAACTATTAGCATAACTTAAAATGGAAAAATGTTGAGCAAAAAAATAAACTCATAATTTAATAAATTAAATTATTATTCTATGTAACATGCATAGTATACAGTTCATTTACAGCTGTCGACAATCAATTTTGTTTTAGCAACATTTCATGCACATACGTACCGAAATGTTCAAAGCAAATATAACAATACCCCACCCAATACGTAAATAAATCTGTATTCATTAAAAAACTGAAAATATCAACAAAAAGTATATCATAAATTATTCACGAGTATAACTGATTTTCAAAGCAATTTAACATGACAATGGTAAATACGTAAGCTGCGCAATTATCTTTTAAATTTAGTCGACTGAATATGATGGGCAAAGTTGATTTGCAAAAAAAAAAAAAGAATATTTGAACTCACAATATTTTTATTTAAGGAAAAATATGTTTATATATAAATCGTCGACTGGTCGAATATCAACAGTGGGAAAGTCAGGTTGAAAATGAAAATAAATTTTCAACGCACTATTTGTCCCTAATAAAGCAGTCGTAGAGAATTTTAAGTTAGGTAAATATCTATTTTGCAGAGTTAAATTGACATGGAGAGCTTTCGATTTTCGGACTGCTCCATGCAGTGATAAAAAAAAGCCTGTTCATATGTTCAAAATCAAAAACCTTCAATCGTTCTTGTTGTATGGCAACAAAACTTGCTTGAATGCTAGACAAATAAACAGATTGAAATGCACCTATGGAAGGCTGCATGGTATCACTCCGAAAGATCGTAAGAGGGATGAAAGGATATGTATAACGACTTAAGTTACAGATGTAATACAATGCGTGAAGGGGTTGAAACGGACGGGCACAATATATAGAATGAAGGAAAGATAGCGAGTAAATAAAGGAGATCGTAAATTGGCATTTGAAAGGCATCATACTCCCGCAAAAAAAGCCTCGAATAAAAGTGAATGGAAAAGTATCGAGGGAGTTTTTTGTCCAGCAGTAAGAACAAGCACGATGTTTTTGATGTGCAATATAGAAATTGTTGAATACTATTTGATTTATAACAAGATGATTTTCAATATTAAACAACTGCTTTTGTGCATTGACTCGTTGAAAGCGATAATAAAATACATAGTATAATTTCACCATATTAATAATCGAAACTTTATTACCTAATCTTAATTTAAAATATAAATAATGAAATAATTTTTTTAACCAACATATATATAACAGTTGATGAATCATTAAGTCACTCCTTTATTCATCGAAAGTGTGTCAAACCGCCTATAGCTGAAATTATGCAACACGGTCGGTATATATTTGTGTTTGTGCATTGTTCGAAAGGGTTGGTTTTCAAAACTCAATTCCTCAAAGATTATATCACTACATACAATAGTAAGAAAAATGTTTCAAAAGGCCTTGTTCTACATTATAAGTTATACAGATCATATATGACGATAGTTTATCATCAAATGAATCACATCAATAGTTCAAACATGTATTGCTATATTCAATCGTATTCATAATACATTCTCACAACCCTATTAATTACCTGTAATATTACTATTACTTTTAGATACATATATCATAAAAAATGCTTTTCTTTATATTATGTGATTATGTAATAAAAGAAAGGCAACGTTAAAAAAGTTTAGATATTGAAAATCATCTCTTCCAGGAGTTATGGGATTATGTACATCTTCTGAATGTACCTCTTATTATTGAACATCAATAATAAATGCATTTAATAAGATAAACTGTTGATCCTTAAACTAATATGTTAATGTTACGGGTTATCAATTGTGCGAGATTAAAATAACATGATTTCAATGTTAACGTTTTGTGTAAAATTAATTTCAGAATAGTCTAATTATTCATAGAAAACACGAAAGTAGAATAAAGAATGAATATTGATAAAATTAAATGCATTATTAAAGAAAGCAGATATTTAGAACAGATATCTGTATCTAGGTCAAATAATACACACATGAACGAAGGGAAAAAATGAGAAATTAAGAGATCATTAAAAAAGATGGAATGTTTTCAGATGGGTCTTTAAATGCTTTATATGGTTTTAGAAGTTGAAGTCTACTTTAGTGCGAAAAAGTTTTAAATCAATATATTTTATCAACAGCAATGCAAAAATTATTAAAACTTCATCGCACTTATTAAAGGAAGGAATTAGATAAGAATGAATTGAATTAAAATTCATTAAAATATGAGATCAGTGGTCCTAGGCGAGGTAAAATACACGTCATAGGCCTTCAACATTACCAAAGAGAAATTCTAATTTGAATAGATTAACATGCAATACCTTCTCATTCAGATTTTAACCATGTAATCAGCCCATCAAATATATCTCAGCATTCTATTCATATAAGAGCTAATTCTTTTCAATATAGTTTAACTGAATGATCGTGCGATAATCTTAATTGAAATTAACTATGTATTACACTTTGTTCATGTATTCCTTGATACTTAAATCTCTGCATGCCATTTAAAACATGTTAGTTGAAATTACAGTGAACCCTCCCTATTACGTCGAGATAGATTCGATGTTATAGGGGGAATTTAGAGAAACCCATGAATGGAACATTTTCATTTTTCTATTTTTTTTGACATTTTTACATGTCGATTGCTTGTTTCAAATACTTTTGAAACACATTTGAAAAATTTGAATTTAAATGCATTTGAAAAAAATAAAGCTATAGGAAGGGGACGCCACTAACGTTGTAGGGGGGGTTTTCTGTGGTTGTTTTAAAATTATGTAGAGATTACCTAGAATTTTTAGATAGATTTATAAGTAAGTTCAATACTTAAATGTTTAGTATGTATTGAGTATAATATCCATTACTTTGCAGTAAAATTAAGAACAAGCAATTTTTATATATGTTTCAGTTTGAATGTCTACATCGTTTGTGTATGAACAAACTAGTCTTTTTATTCACCTTTTAAACGTTCTAGTCCAATTGATAGTGTGGTACGACAATTCGTTATTTGCACTCAGATAGCGCTCTTATGCTAAATATCAATAAGGTAGAAATCAGTATGTCAACTAATGATCGAGAAATACGCGTAGGATCTACCCCTCGTGTCAGATTGAACTTCGAATGTTTGTTTCGAACACGTTTTTACAACCCAAGCTAAAACGCTAACCCAAGCATGATACTTATGTTCTTAGTTTAGACTCGATTATATGCAAGTAAAATTTGACAGTTGACATTCAAACTAAAATCGATAGTTTGTGTATACCCAAACTGACATGGCCATAAACAAACTAACACTCGATCCGTGACACAGAAACAACACTAATCGCTCGGAACGGGAAACGCGTTATTGAAACACGCGAAACGCGTCGGCCCCGTTCGGCGCAGCGACGCCGAAAACGGCCGCGGAAAAGGACGTGCGAAAAGGACGACGGGAAGCCTCACCTCGGCGTACTTCTGGTGCAGGCCGAACTCCTTCAGCGACGCGGACAGGTCGTGGATGTCGATCTTGCCGTCGCCGTCCGAGTCGAGCTTGGCGAAGAGTTTCTCGAGGCGCTCCTCGTCCTCCTTGGGCAGCTCCTCGATCCTGAGGGGCGGGAGGCCGTGGAGTCGGGCTGCGGGGCCGGAAGCCATGCCGCCCACGTTCTGTGGCTGCGCGGAAGGAGGCGGCGGAGCGAGGTGCGAGCGGCTCGGCGGCCAACGTGCTACTGAGGTCGCGGTGTTGCCGGTTTTTGGCTACGGTGCGCTTTCGCACCGGCTGTGCGCGTCGCTTTGTAAAGACTAAGGGGAAAAGTGGCATGAAAGAGACGGTTTTAGTAAAAATGGGAAAACGATATTGAAATATGTGAATGGATAAATAAAATTTGGCGTAACAAGTCGTTGTTTATTCATTTATATAAGTAATTATGTAGAATATTTAAAAAAAAATCGCGATATTTTTAGATTTATTATCGTTTATATAAATAACGAAATTCGGCTTTTTCATAAAACGTAGGTCTTGAATATATAATAATAAAAATAAAAATTATGTATCTTTTTTTTTTAAATTGTCCACTATATAAATAAAAACGATCGCATTATAATGTTCATATTTGTATTTGTAACGCGATGCTTTCCCGATTGGCACCACTGACGGTGTCAACCCCTATCGTGGGTTGCTACCCTGGCACCCCCACCCCTGTGCCTCTATAACCTGTGTGGGCGCACGCCACTCTATCCCGTGATGTCGTTGCGGACAGATGTGTAGAAAACCGATCCCCTGAGCTTCCGTACATACATAGTTTTGTGTGTACGTATCCCAACCTGATCAACGTGGACCACCCCCTCGTTATATATTTAAAATATTTAGAAAACTTCACTATTTGGATCCACGAAAAATAAAATACTGGGTTAAGGGTCCACGGAGGAAATAAGTTTGGAACTTTTGGTTTAAATGGTCAGAATTTGAATGCAATTTTGATCAGAATTTCTATCCCGTTTATCAGAATTTATTTGACATTGGTCGGAATTTTAATCATGTTTCGATCAAAATATTTTGGTCAGAATTTCAATCAAAACGGTCAGAATAAATATTGAATGGTCAGAATTTTAACTGGGTTTGTCAGAATTTATATTAAATATAAAAAGAAAAAAAAAGTCGCTTACCGCCCATGAGCGCCGATCACTACCCATGAGCGTACCAACCTCTCGAGCGGTGAAACGCATACATATACAAATCCAATTATAAGTTTGAAGTTGGTACCCTGCATTCATGCACACATTCACATCCAACTTTTGACGTTAAACGTCGGTTGATTATTTCTATACAAATTAAAATCTAACCCAACCTTAATTTTATTTATTTATTTTTTAATATATTCACAAAAAAAAATTCCATATTTTGAAAAGTGCCGGAACACTGTTCCGGCCCGCTCCGGCTCCACTACACCATTGGCTGAGAGAGGTTAAATTCTTAAGGCCGGTGCTATTTTGAGTGCTCGTCACTGATTTTGAAAATTTTTGTTTCGAATAATTTTGTTGTTTTTTTAGAAAATATTTTTTTGGAAAATTCGTTTTTTATACGGTCAGTAAAATATGCGAAATTTATCACCGTACATTTCTATGGCCACACCTAGTATTTTTAATTTGAAAAAAAAAACCTGTTTTTACTAATATTTTTTGTTTGCATAATCGATGTGTCATAATCGACTTGAGTCTAATTTTTCAATAAAAAACCACTTTTCCCACAAGAGTTGCCGCTCACAGTCAAATTTTTAGTAATTAAAAAAAGTTACATATTGATTCAAAAATTTTGAAACTTCAAAACATTTCAAATACACATATAATACATAATAATTTTTTCACTTCTATGTTTTGAAGCGAGTTATTGGATAAAGTAGAACTGAAGAAATTTTGAGTGACTCAAATTTTAATTTATCTCGAATTGACGAAAAGTATTAATCTTTTTCGACTGAAGTATTTTCAAAACATTTTTTACAAATATAAAACAAATTTGAATGCATATAAATTTAGCTAACAGAAAAAGGGCTAATTTTTTGTCACATACTTTCAATCACATTCTCGAGTAGTGAAGATTGCTTTTGAAATTTATACTTTTTCAGCAAAATTATGAATTTCGACTGTCAGACTATCGTTGGCCGTTAGCCGGATTACGCTTTTCAAACTTTTGCAGGTTTTTTTTCAATATTATAAACTCATCGTTCTATATAAATGTTTTTATTTACAATCGGTAATCGTTATCATCATACGAAGTCTATGCAATCTCCATTGCAGAATATAATTAAACAGTTTTCATACTAAAACCATTGTAAGCGCTCAACACTTATTTAAATTAGTGATGGTTAAAATAATAATAATTTTCTTGATTCATTTCATCGCGTGGATCAGAAAGTGAAAATAGTTTGGTATTAGTTGTAACGTGTTTACGATATCGCTCAAGGTGATTTGAAAAAACTGTTTATTTTTACCTTGTTCTAAGAAAAAAAAACAATGTATTGCTTGTTTCTGAATATAATTTTAACTTTATTGTTAAAACGTTCACTTTTTCAATCTGAAAACAGGAAATCTGTATAGTATTCTAGTTATTTTATACATCTTTGAAAGCTTTTAAGAATGAAACGAAACACCTGCTAGTAACATTAGAATTTTCAATCAGTATTTGGAATAGAAATAATAGAAAACGATATCTGTGCAAAAAATTATGAATAATAATCTCACTCGCTTCCAAATTTAAAATTAACTGTTTGCAATAAGTTTCTAGGTAATCGCAGAAAAGTTATTTAAGTAATTTTTACTTTAAAATGACCGAATTTTCAAATATGTATTTTTTACTAGTTAAGGATTAATAACCCACATATCTTGCACAAATTGTATGATATAATAATATTATGAAGTCAATAACTTTATTATTTTAATTTTTCCATTTCGACTTGTTTATGACGTGAGCTTTACTTGTTTGAAATAATTATAAATTATAAAACATTAATTGGGTCATTTAACCATCATGTAGTTGTCCAATTCTTCTAAAACGTTTCCTGAATGCTGGTGTCGTGTGAGCTAGTGTTATTCTATAAACATCTGGTCACCATATTTCAGACAATGTGTTGTATGTCATTTTTCGACCGTATAAACCATGATCAATGAATAATATAAAAAATGCAATAGTTAAAATTAAATTGTCAGAAGTTCTACACCATTTGTTGATTTACGCAGTGGTATGCAACCCGCGGCTCGCGAATCATATATTGCTCTTTGACCCCTAAAGTGCGGCTCTGCCACAAACTATCTGATAACATGAAGTGATGAATAGCGCCTGAAATAGTTTTTTTTACCATATACCTACTTATTTATGTATGTAGTTTGAGTTAAAGAAATTTGGTTTTCAAAAAAAATCATGATAGTTGTAGAGTAACGACACGAGTAATAAACTAAACTGTAGTTAGCCATGTCTCATAATCAGAGAAACGTAAAAATTAAGGTTTTTAAATACGATAATGTTAATGAAAGGATTCGATAGATTACAGCTTATCTATCTCACCCTTTTCTAAAGATTATTATCTTGAAAACCTTAATTTTTACGTTTTTCTAAAATGATCAACTATAAGTATATAATCCATCGTTGATGTCGTTACCTCACTGTTGATAGTTGGTTCTGTTGACTAATGAGTGTGCGGCGCCTAATTTTGGCGCCGGTAGGTATATAAATAGTTAATACAAAAATAAATACATACGTATCTAACAAAATCACTGTGAACGTTCGCTTTTGTGTCGACGCTATTTATATAAAAATAATAAGACATGTGCACACATTCTAGAGGCCCTGAGGACTGCGCGGTGCTGTCATCTGTGAATTGATTCACGAACTGAAAATTCCCGCATGAAAGTTCACACCGAGAATTTTCGCATCGAGAATGTTCCTCTCCATGAATTTTCACTCCCTTGAAAGTTCACATCAAGAATTTTCGCTTCTTTGAAAGTTCCGTTCACGTCAGAGGTTGGAAACATCTTGTTCGAAATAAAGATTTTTTACAATTGTTTTTTGACGACAGATCTTATATATGCGAAAACGACGGGACGAACGCAATACACGACAAAAACGGGACAGTTTCGGCGAAAACGGAACTTATGGTCAACTAAGTTTTAGCGAGACTAACGAACAGCGATTGTAAGTGATACGAAGTTCACCGGGTTAGCTAGTTGTTAAATAAAATCTAGTCGACGTTTTAGTCTTTTAGAACGAAATAGACCCTATGCCCACTGGAGCTAAATAATAAGTGATGTAGTGTAACCAATAGAATCTATTGAATAGATGAATATGATTATTATTATGAGTGTGAATTTATTGAATAGATGAATTATTAATTTGAATGAGATGTTTATGAGTAACAATTGTAAAAAAATTGTATTTTGAAAAATACGTTTCTAACTTCTGACGCGAACGGAACTTTCGAGTTGGCGAAAATTCTCGGTGTGAAGTTTTGTGGGGACGAAAATTCTTGGGGGGAACATTTTCCGTGGGAACTTTCGGTGGTCGACTTTCGTTCTGCGAACTTACTGGTAGTTAACATTCGTGACACCATTTATCGATTGCAAAGTATCCATATTTTCCCGATAACAATGATAAATTTGTAAATTGTGTCGAAAGTAAACTAACATATTCTGTATTCGTTGCAATATCTCTTTGAGACGTGGTGAACCATTCATATGAAACTTGCACTGATTTGGCTTAATGCCCCATCGTGTGATCGATCGTTTTTTCTATTACATGTTGGAGTGCCGTATTGCAGATTGTCCTGGTTTGGGTTTAGATCTCTTGCCAAATATGGATTAAAAATATCGTATATGAAAAAAAACTGTTCCATTGATTCTGTATTTAGGAGCGGGAATTTAAAACAAAACCAACAGATTTTGATTCGATTTTTTCATTTAAGTATTTTGAAATGTCGAAAAAACTTAATTTTGTCTATTCTGAAATATCTATCTATCTATCTATCTATACTATTATAAAACCGAAAGTTTGTCTGAGTCTGTTTTTTGAAAATTAAACTGGATCGGCTATAGAAATCGCGGGGA
>JAOXNN020231109.1:0-12476 GCA_028571205.2 Hydropsyche betteni
CTGTAGCTATGATTAATGCCCATAAACTGACAGCGGGTCTGTAGGTTTTAGTGGAGGTAAGAGGCTGCTTGAAAGTAGCTATGGTAGGCTTGTGATAGTACTGTATACCAACGTTTCCTACCAAATGTTCGACATCTTTACTGCAAGCCTTAGCACATCCCTTTACACTGATACTGATGGACCCAACTATTAACTCATGTTTGGTCCTTAGACTTCCAAACGATGCATTTACTGTGGGAAGTATAAATGCTACAATTAGTCTATTCAACATTGCGTACCATTTATCCAGGAGTCGTGCGAAATATGTGGAGATAGCCAAGTATGTGTACAGTGTAGGAAGGGGAGTTACTTAGATAATGGAGATTGTAAAAAATGTCAGTTTTCCTGTTTGGAGTGCAGCGGTGCAGTTACGTGTCTGAGATGGTCCAATTCTTTTAGGCTTGGTATGGGACTAGGGTTGGGACTGGGCATACCATCGCTTTTAATAGTGTACTGTTGCACAAAATATTGCGTAAAATATAAATGCTGCTGCTTTAAAGCTCAATCGGATCCTCCCGGCGTATAGAAGTACAGAGATCCAGGCCTTAACTAAACATGCATTATCTGCTATGAAGAAGCAAGTAATGCTACGACGGAATGTAAGCATCATTTCCATCGAGATTGCCTCTAAATGTGGTACAATAAAAGGGTGATGTGTCCCTACTGCACTCGGGATATCAAGGCTGTGTTCGTGCTATGCAAAAACTGTAAGTATTATAATAAGATTCCTGCGGCACCCTCAAAATGGAGTAGCTATTAGTGCGAGTCCTGCCCCAAAGGCCGTATGAATGAAAGTATGGCAACACTGAGATAATAATGATACACAGATAGAACAGTTAGCTATATGTAGTTAGCAACATTAGATGGCATTCATCTATTCGGGACAATATCATACGATGTTTAGACTTAGATCATGTTGTGCATAGCAGAAGTATTTGAATCGGCAGTTGGTTTGATTACTAATCCAATCCATAATAGTCCAACTGCTTGGACATGTCAAAAACTTGTCAAGCCTTCCAACAATATCTACTCTAGAATGAAGCAGCTGTTGTAAGGTGATAAATAATCTGAAATACACAAATTAGCATAACTTCATAAAGAATGATTATTATAGTGTATTGTGAGTATCTTCATTCGTCCTGCGACTCCATCTTCTAGTGAATAAAGTCCATCAGCTTCTCCTGGTTTCTGTTAAGACTCTTCAGATCTTAGTCCAGACAGTGGAACTCCCTTGCCATCTCCTCAAATACGTTATCCTACTCAGAAATGTTCTTTATCTACTTGCTTATCGTCTCGAACTCCCGTTTGTGTCTTCGGTATTTCCTGAGAAAATTCTCCTGGAATTCCAACTGTTCTTTCTGTTACTGCTCATTCTGTGGCAGCTTGCGTTGTCTGCCCTCCCTCTTGTATCTGAACACGCTCTGGATCATGATGGTGGCTGCTACTTTGACTTATTACTTCTTTTAGAGTTTCTTCATCAAAGACAGCACCTTGAGTTCCCCTGAGTAGAAAAACACTTACGTTCGTCCATCTGGAAAGTATTGGTGAGTACAACCACCATGATGGACACCACGAAGATACCCCAGATGACCAGCAGAATGCAGATGAAACGACCGCTTGTAGTCCTAGGGAAGATATCGCCGTACCCCACTGTAGTCATGGTGATGATTGTAAGCCATATTGAGTTTATGAAGTAATCGAGCCGGTATCCACCATCTATCTGGGGTAACCTTATAAGTTCTCTTTCGCATATTCTCAGAGCGAAACTGAAGACCATAATACTGACTAGGAACGCGTATCCAGTGAGCAAACTAGGATAGTCCTTGAACATACACTTGACGGCAAAATGATAGTCGGCCTTGCAGAGGTACATTTTAGAGAGGCGATTGGCTCTAGGGTTCATATAGACTGTGCTGTTAATTTTGGCTCTGAAGTACATGAACAACCTCAATAGACTAGTTATTGTCAACAGGTAGTTAACTTTAAACTGGAAACGGGTCTCTGAAATACACTCCACAGTAGTGAAAGTAACATCATTGAGAAAGGGGTAGGGCTGTAATACAACAATTACGATCTCAACCACCACTTTAATTATGTCAGTCACAGTAAGCTGCATTTTGAAGAGGTTCTTCTGGTAGTACTCCAGCTCTATCCTTGCCAGTTATCTAAAGACAATCATCGGAGCTTCAATAGAAAATGTTATACCTAACAGGAAGCTACAGCCGAAAATTAGGTAAAGGGTAATCTTCACCAGAGTGTCGTTGGCCTTATTGGTGTTGGAGAAATCGGTTTAGTACTAAATAAGAGAGGTGTTACGTAGAAGACGAGGAGGAACATATTGATGATGATGACGTTCGTGAGGGAGTTCTAAAGGCCAATGAACCTTTAGTAGTAGTGCTTGGTGGTGCGTCCATTTTCCATGGCATTTGAAGCCTGTTGTTTATCATCAATACTAACCTTGGAAACATCGCTGTTGAGTGTTGCCTCAGCTGATGGTTAGAGAGAGCTGGACTGATGGGATTTAAACTATTCGCACTTGCCTACGAAGGACTGTCTTGAGTCTTCAAGAGTCTGAGCCTTCTGTTGCATATTTTAGAATATTACAATATAGAAAATGAATTTGGTAGAATAGAAAACAAATTCTGTGGTGTTTCTTATTTATTTAAAGTTGAAATAGCATAATGGGCTAATTTGATTGACGAGTTAGTGTATTTACTAATTATTCATCAATCTCAAAATTAACCATTTGTTCACAGTATACCGTGTATGTTGTATATGCTGTTTCCTGTTGAGTTTAAATCCGGCACGATTGGAATTTAAATAATAATAATGATATCACTAGACGAAGAGATTAAGAAGGATAAGTAAAAGAACAAGGCAGACAGAGGCCATCCCCGCCATCACAAGGTAAACTAGCACTCACTTAGGTATTTGCATCTGATTCCATCTCAGGAACATCACCATCATCATCACAAGCATTCCCACCACCAATAAGTACTCCATCTGTTACTTAGCGACACAAACATCATGCTGACAGACACCACCACAACTCTCAGAAATACAGAATTAAGCTCTCCAATCTACACTACATGGTAGGCCGCGATCAGTTGAGGGTACTTAGGCTGTGACGTAGGAGGCGTGCTAAAAATACGGAGAGGTCAAGTACTGCAATATCGACTGGGATAGGGCTGGCAGATCGAACTAAACCGCCATAGTGGAGTATGTTAAAGAGGATGACTACGAGAGAGCACTGGAGAAGCTACAAGGCCTTGTACTCGAAGGAAAGGCTCTGGAGGCGCAAGAAGCTCCGAAAGAAACCAACACTAAACAGCTGAAGCGACACGGAATTAAGAAATAACAGAATAGAGAATGATGAATGATGAATAGTGAAATCAAAATTAATGGAATGAACGAATTATCAGCTTCATCTTACGGTTATTTTGGAAATGCAGCTGGCTATCTTACCGAACAGCCAGTCGTTAGCTAAAGCGTGGCAGATGGCTGTCATTATTTGGCTTCCAACGCAAATAAGGGGTAGTAAAGTGTAGTCCCCAATTCGTTGCATCGTCAGGAAATAAACGCATAACACTAGTAGAGCCAATCTGATTAGCATGTTCACAATGTTAAATACCTTTATGCCTCGGCTGAACGGCATACTTCTCTAGTAAACAGGCTACCCTAGTTTGGAGAGGTACAACATGTAGCTGTCGACTAAGATGAAGTGAGCGAAGAAACCTATGAGCTTATCTTTCTTGGTGATCTCCTTGGCTATGAGCTGCTCGTCTTTTATGATGAACATTCTGAAGTAACTTTCGTAGCTGGCGATCGAAACCACGATTCTTAATACCAGAATCGAAGAGACCATGACAGACAAAGGAAGAGTGTCTGTCAGTGGAATTAGGAGTACGTTACACAGGAACTCGTTGAGACTGAGGGAGAATATCGACACTCCTAGGAAAGAACTGAACCCATGGCATTTAATTGCTGTAAGCAGTGCGAGTACTAACCAACAGATAATGCTTGGAATAATAAAGTAAGAAACGAATGTTGGCGGAAGTGTACTTACTTTAGTGCAAGTGACTATTCCTGTGTATCCTTAGGCACACTCATAACAGAAGTCGGTAGGAGAACACTTGCTGCACCCTTACAAGCAGGATCCGTTTTTAATGCAGTAGCCACCTTGTACGATACCTGTGCAGTTTTTAGCATCAGTACACAGTCCAGAATTATCGATAAGTGGCGCTTTGCAAGAGAGACATTAGGTGGAAGTTGCCCCAAAGCACCTGTCGCAGAATTGAGAACACTCGAAACACACTTGATTTTGGGAGTACATGTTGGAAGGGCAACTACTGTGGCAGTTGCCATTAAAGGATACCATGTTCTACCTGCAGGATAGGCACATTTATTTGCCGGCTGAGTTGGTAGCACACTTATCACAGTCTGGATTGTTACAGTTATTTGACGGCTGAGAAAGAATAGACTGGGTGCTGATACCAGAAGCCACCTGCACTCCTGTAGCCACAACTGCCATCTGCATAGCATAGTCTCCACTCTGGGAAAATACAACCTTGCTGAACTCTAGTTTTTAGAACCTGCTGCTTGGAAGAGCAATGAGTGAGCCAACAGCATAAGATGCATTCGAATCTATGACGAGTGAAGCTAGAGTAATTTGCGCATTTTGAAGAGTTAGTGTTAACTGGTAGGTGCGATCGTTAAGTTTGGGAAGGAGAGTATCCATGACGATCATGAAGTCTCTAGTGCCTGCCGAGTTGTCAGGCATTATCACCCTGAATTTGAGTTGGGAAGGACTGTAAGTTGCGATGGGATTAGCCATAACCAAACTGTCAATATCTGCTTGAAGATCTTCATCGACTGACACAAATCTTATGATCCCCGCAGCTATTCCGTTGTAAAAGGATGATATAGAGACACTTCCCTATCTAGTTGAGCTGCTATTGATGGTTATTAATGTCTGATTCTGCTGTATTCTGCACGGAGCAGTCTTCCCATCGATAGAACAGATCAAAGGAACTGAAGGAGCAGCCACGTATGAGGTGTTCTGTTATATCACAAGAGCACTATTTGCAGTTAGGTCATTCTGCAATGCGAACTTAAATCTGATTTCAGTTGAGGCAAGGATAACCGAGCTCGTTGATGAATATTCACTCACAGTAATGTTACCTGTAATCTGTTCAGGTGATAGCAGACTAGGTTGCTGGTTTTAGGCAACCTTGTAGCCATCTGAGTTGAATAGGCTAAGTTGAATTGAGTCGCTCGTACCGAGTTTTTGGATGGACTTAGCGTTGTAGAATCCTTGGATTGTGACTTGGGTTGTTCCTGACCATGCAGCAGTGATATTTACAGTATTACCAGAGTTGCTGCAGGCTACATTTATATTTTGCAGCTGGCACTCCAATCCACTGATGTATTGAACCTGGGCTGGAAGCAATTTTACAATAAGGAACTTTCCTGAGTTTTAAAATGTAAAGGCAAAGTTGATAGAAATGGGAGCGTTGAGGTTGGAAGAGTTGCGGAGAGCTTGAGTGACGTGGATGTTGGCTAGCTAGGTCATCTGGTAGGAAGAGCTGCCAGTTAGAATCAGAGTGGATGTTAGGTTGCTAATCTGTTGCAGAGAAATTGGCATAGGACGATTGTCAGCAGGGTTAGTGATGTTGTGGAAAGCTATAGTAATTGCTGTCGACTTCCAGCTTGTGATGCGTATGGCTGTTTGATTAACACTAGTGTATGTGCAGTTGGGGACTTCGTAAGACCCTAAGGTGAACGGCATGTTGATATCGACGTAGGATGGTGTCACTACAAGGATATTGAAGGACAGAGAGATATTGTTAGTTGTGCTGATTTTGGCAGAGGTCAGATTGACCTGGATGCTAGTTGAGTCTGGGACAAGACTGGTTGTGAGTTGAGCATTTGATACAGCTGAGGGCAGGCGTATAGAAATAGGTACGCTGGCAGAGATATCTTGAGAGGCATAGAATAGCTGAACCTAGAACACTAGAGTAGTCGTAGAGGTAGCAGATAGTGCTAACCCTTGTGTTCTAATAGTGTTGGAAGGTGCTTGTAGTGCGCAGTTATTTATCCTAGTCTGATTAGAATAGCATGTATTTAGTTTAGTGAATAAATTAGTTGGGAAGGTGATGTTAAGTTCAGAACCAGCGATTTGCCCAAACGTCACTGTGATATTAGCAACTCGATTTACAATTGTAGTAGAAAGTGCGACTTGACTGCTGAACTGGATAGGCACCAGAGGAGGGGTCACGAGTAAGGTGTTGCTAAAGGAAGTGTACAGTGGGGATACAATACTTATCGGAATAAACACATCTGTTATGAATTGAGGGTTGACAAGACTATTAACAGTCAGAGTAAATGAACTGTTAGTCAATGAGAAATTAGTGTCAGACTGTGCGACACATCCAGTGCATGCTGAAAGCCCAATCCATAGAGTGTAGTTAGTAAGGTTAACGAGGGCGAGGTTTCCGGTAATTGTTAAGATGCTGTTGCTGCCTACTGTTGCGACACTTCTTGTCAATGATACATTTAACGAATATGGTAGAATGTCCTTGGCGATGTTTATTTGCGTGTTTGAATAGAAGAGCATACTGGTGTTGAAGATGCTGATATTCAAGTAGGAACCTGCTGTTGGACTCAAGGGAGAGTTGACTGTCTGAAGAGTTAAAGTGGCGTTCTGAGATAGTGTAGGAACCATCAGACTCAAACTAGATATGAAACCACCGCTAAGTTGCTGCGTGAAGCTTACACTCAAAGGGTTGGAGGAGTTGTTCGATACCCACGCTCCTGTAAATCCTTCGTAGAATATTAGCTGGTTGGTGGAAACAAGAACTGTTGTTTGAGAAGAAATAGATTATAGGATGCCTAGTGAAATTGTGATATTTGTTGGCTTGAGAGCTTCAGTTGTTGACCTTGACGCTGTTATATTTGCTTTGGATGCTTGAAGAGGGACGATCAAGTATGATTTGGGTGGAGCGATAGTAGCTGTTAGATAGTACATCGCCACCATAAACAAGTTGGGCTGCATTCTGGGATAGTTATTGTTACTTAAGCCTGTGATTGTAAATGATATTGTTTGAGGGAGGCATACATTGGTTTGGCAGACAGTCTGTCTGAGGGAGTAGTAGTAGTATGAGCTGTCCGATGATAGAAGACTCAATGTACCGTTCGCAGTTGTTAGAGTAGTACCTGCAGTTACCTAGTCCTTAGGAATCATCAAACTAATTACTGAGCTCATGTAGAAGCTGACTGGAATGCTCAAACTGAGAGAGACAGATACTGGCTGTCCGCACACAGTTGTATTTCTTGAAAAGGTTACATTGTTTAGAGTAGTGGTTGTAAATGTATCAGCTCCTAGCAGATTACGCATGTTAGTTGAGAACGTACCTACTGTAAAGCTGGAAGAGTTTACCACTACTGTTATTTTGGCTGTCGAAATATTGAAAGCAGCCAAAGCATTCATCAACTGCAATTGTATCTGGAAGCTTGAGTTAGCTGCCACACTCACAGGACCTAGAGTGTTTAATCTAGCTGATAAAATGTAGCCTGCTGCTGATGTCTGATAGGCACAACCAGCGTAGGTCGTGCTGTTGATAGAATAGCTACAGTCCCCATTTGCCAAAAATACCTGATCGTCAAATGAAACTACGACGGTTGAACCTTGTGGGATGGCTAAGGGACATGAGAATACAACAGTCACTGTGTTGTTGAGTGTTATGGTACTAGAACTCAAGGAGATGGAGGCGTTGGTTAGAGAAGGTGTGGGGATCGGGGGAGTGACAAGGAAAGAACCAACTTCACTCAGATAGTTGTTGCTAAACACAGAAAGGTTGGTGGAGGAGGAGTCAGAGTACAGATTCCCAATACCTGCTATCTGCAGTTAGAAAGTGGAGTTTACGCACTTAACGTCTGAACAGGGATGGTTTACCACTACGGAATTGTTGAAGGTTGAGAGCACTTTACAAGGTTGTTGCATAGTGGTGATTGAAGCATTTATTCCCAAGAATGTACATGCTAATGAAGAACCTATCCAGAACTGTTGAGTTGGGAGATCTACTTGGATAGTGGAGTTCCTTGTCTGAACATTGTAGTTGACGATGCTTACAGTCAGGTTGGTAGGTGAGGAGGAATCCACTACAGAACGTACACCAGCCAAGTTAATTGGCTTAGGAGTGTTGGCCACTAGGTTGGAGATAAAGATAGTCATCTCTTCTACTTTGAAGCTAGCAGAGTCCAAGCAGGATATGATCAAAGATCCATTCATAGCACTTACATCAGGCTTGTTGATAGCGTTTTTGATAGTAATTGTAATCTGCGTCGATGTTAGTGCTATTTGGCTTCCATTAGATATGCTTGAGCCATTCAATAAGGTTGCACCAGAGAAGTCCCATCCAGTTGTAGGCAGTGTGATTACAGCATTGACTGAGTTTAGGTTCTTTGTGAATGTGAAGGAGAGATCAGTCTTATCTCCAGTCAGTCTGCTTGTTGTTGAGCTGGTTCCTTGAAGAATAAGTGGGTCACATGGGATAACAGACGCTGTTGCCTTTTGGGATGGGTAACTTCCTCTTGTGCTTATAATCTCGATGGAGTTGAGTTGCCTAGTAGTTGTGGGATTCGTTCCAAGCAGAGTGATATTGAAAGTGTTGACTGCCCATAGAGGAGTAAGAGTAACTGTCTGATGAGTAGAGTTACTAACAACAACAATAGAAGAAGGCTGACTTTGGTCTGAGGATGATAGACTCACAGTGTTGCCTGAGAAAGTCAGCAGACCTTGAGGGATGTACAAGATAACAGAATCAGAGGTTGTTAGGTTAAACTGGAAGACAGGTGTTATGGTTAGGTTGGTAGCTGTTCCGTAAGTATTGTTGCTTTTTGTTGTGGATGCTGTGCCTTGAGCCAGAGTTGTAAGTGAGAAGGTACCAGAGAACACCTCTGAAGGGGCTCCATTGAAATAGCTTGTGAGTGTGTAGTTCAAAGGGAGTAGGGATGTTGGATTGATAACATTAGAAATGAAAAGAGATACCAAGGTTTTGAGGAGGGATTGGGGAGTTCCTGAAGCATACGAAATAGTTGCTCCGGTGGTGATTAATGTGCACGATAAGGATAGTCCAATAGAGACGTTAGTGACTACATTGCATGATGAAGAGTTGGTGAGAGTTAGCTGAGAAGGGAAGTTTATCACTATCTTACCTCCGTTATCAACACTATCCAAAGGTATTTGGGGGACGAAAGACAGATTATAATTACCAATGGCTCCCGTAACTTGATTAGAGGGTGATACAATCAGAGTATTTGTGCGAGGGATAGGGGCAGCTGCTGGGTAGATGATCAGTCCTTTGGCAATCGATGACCCGCTTACTGTAGTGGTCGTGAAGTTGTAAGGTGAGTAGCTCTTGCTGCTGTAAGAATAACTAATGCCCTTTATTCTTAAAGGCAGGCTAGATCCGCATTTCGTGACAGTACACGCTCCAGAAACAACAATTATGTTGATGGACTTCATGTTATTGTCGTACAGCTCGTAGCTAGAAGTCAATGATACGTATTGGCCACTACTCAAAGCTGACACTTCCGGAGTAGAGAACACATACGTGGAGTTAGGAGGGAAATAAATAGAAATGATACCGTCGTTGAATTGAATGTAGCTGCTAACCGATAGAGTTAGCAGTAAAGTCTGTTCGTCTCCTGCAACACCACTTCCATGCACTGATACATTTGATGCAGTTCCATCTGCAGTCATCAGTGTCAGATCGTTGAGAGTTAGCTCACTTGTATCGATTAGCCCGTTGAAGAAGGCGCTCGTAGTTTGCACTACCATCGGGTTTGCGTTCGTGTTGATATATGAAGGATTTCTAAGACCGCTAACTGTGAAGAATAGAGAAGAGTTAGCAGAACATCCAGAGGGGCAAGGCGGACTGAAGGTAAGGTTGTAAATAGTTGGGTCGTCATTTGACCAGTTTCCAGTGCAGTTGACAGAGATTGCCCCTGTAGTCAGGCAGACAGGGGTTGAGGAGATGTTTGCGATCTCGAGGGGAATCAGCAGTTGTATCCTGGAAGAAGGTGATATACTGTTGGCAAAAGTCACATTGAAGTTGATTCTAAGATAGGCATCAACAGTTGTATCGTTTCTCTGTGCAGTGATAGTAAGGGTTCCTGGGTCGCATCTGTACATAAACCCTCTTTTGCTAAGACCAATAGTCCTTCCAGAGGCGTCTAGAGTTTGGAATCCAACGTTGTACGCTGAAGAGTCAGGGGGATTAACTATCATAATGCTCATGGCAGCTGTTGATGTCGTAGCCAAGTAGGGATATGCAAAGTTAACAGTGCTGACGTTGTTGAAAGTTGCATCGTACGCACAAGTTGGTTAGTTAGAGTCCGTCAGACTGTACCCATTGACAATTTCACACTTGATCGGCAGCACGGGGGACACTCCAGTTGGGAGCTTGATAATGAGTTTTCCCCCAATTGGAATAGGAGCGAAGAGTTGCAGATTCACAGTCACTCTTGCCTGTTGGTTAATTAAAGAATTGTTTGGAAACATACTCGATACTAACAGGTCTCCGCTTGTTAGAGAAGTAGCACTGAGAGTAGTTTTCAGTTAGCTTACGACACACCCCATAGTGCATCCTACACTAATGCTACTTAACACTATTGTAAATCCACTGGAGCTTCCGATGTACTTTGGATTTACAAACCCCACGATAGTGAGAATTAGGCTTCCAGTAGAGTTAAACATTTCTGAACTTGTAAAAGAGAAAGCTATGGTAGTTTGTTGAGTAGATGTTGTGAACTGTGGGATGGAGTTTTGAGATGTGTTATAAAAGATGCAGGAGTGGGATACGTAGCTGAACCCTACCTCGGGAGGCACAACAATAGACAGACTTGGGTTCTGGGGAATGTACTGGCCCACACTTAGGTTAAAAGTGTAGTTCACTCTCATAGTTCCCACCCCGTAGTCCAATTGAGTGAAGTTATTCACAGTTATCGAGTTGGAACTGTACATCTGTTTTGATATTGTGCAGTTCTTGAGGGCATATCTGGTTGAGTTGAGGTTGATGGTAATTGAAATCATCTGGTCATTGACTACGAATGGATTCGTCAGTCGACCGAACTGGATGATGAGATTAACACCAGATGGGAAGCTAACTCCTGGAGCTAACGTACAGACTCCCAGTGAACACGAACAATCTGCATGATATGATATGTACTTGTGAAAGAGATGTATTGTTGGGATGATTGGTTGAGGTAGCTGCAGTTAAGACTACCCGAAGGAGGAGTGATCTTGCTGAGGGAGAAGTCAAGCTTAAAGTTGGCTGTTGTTGGAAGATTATATGGGGGAAGGGTGGATAGTACGTAGCTACCGAGGGCCGAAAGGCTCGAGTTGAGGGGAGTTATCTTGGGGAAGTCTCCGTAGTCGACCTCGGCTGGGACGACGAAGGAGAAAGTGCAAAGGAGTAGAAGAAAGGAGGACTGTCTCATATTTGAATTTGAATTTAAACTATATAACTGATTTAACGACATAGCAACTTATGAAATCAAATAGTTAGTTGAACTGCCATAGCTGTTTATGCTATTCAGACGGAGCAGGTAACTGAAAACAATAAGTGTATTAGTTAATCTTATACACGATAGTCACCGATGGATGATGAAAATTCAAATATTGTGTTCTACGTCATGGAAATGAACCCTATTTGATGAACGAACTAGCTATTCGCAATTTTAATCGGTATGGACCAACTTATTCGATTGTTTGATTTACCGTCTGTAAGAAACTTTCCCTAAATAGATTCGGGTCTAAAAACTCAAATACACCCTATTCGTATAGATTGGATTCACCCGCGCTATCTTAAGTCGAACTTAAAATTATTAGTTTTGATTACATGCAGAGCACAGAAGTAAAGCTCGAGCAGGAAGAAGACGTAGTGGAACTGCTATCTGGTAGCGATGAAGTTGGTGTGTAGTTTGAATTTCCACCTGCCAACCTCCAACAGAAACAATATCGACACCATTAGCAATTTCTATAAGAAGCTAAAGCTTACGAGTAGAAACACAACGACAGGACACTAGATATGTTCTCCATTAAGCCAAGAAGTGGCTACTTCTACATGAAATGCAAACTGTGTTGCTGCTGCATTTCAATCAAGTGCTCAACGGAATACACCCCTATGAGATTCGTCCGATACGATAACGTCCACAGTCACAACCAAAAGAGACTACACATAAATGAGATAGTGAAGTTCATTGAGGAGGAACTAGCCACGAGCAGAAAGCAAGATCTGAAGAAGCGCTGCAAATAGAAATTTGGAATAAGCTCTAGCCGATACTACTATGCCAAGCGCATTTATGAAAACTCTGTGGGTTTTAACTAGACTCTGAACAAACTGTACGTAAGCGGGTACAGAGTGCGCTATTAT
>JAOXNN020231119.1:0-12475 GCA_028571205.2 Hydropsyche betteni
CTCGATTCAGAAGTCCAGTATTCGAAAATAATCAATAATTTATTGTTGATGTATGAAGAACAAGAATTATATCAATTGTTATATAAAAAGCTTGAAGTCATTTCCAAAATGACATCGAGAAATAAAGCTAAAGCAATAGAAGCAACAAAAATTCTTCATCAATTGGAAAAACCCATAAGACTACCAATAACCGCCAATAGTCATGTTTTCGATTATACTGATGAGTTTAGTGGCCGCGGATTGACAATTGAAATCACTACATATGGAAACATGGTAGAAAAAAAATTCCTCGCTTGCCATTTGAGATGGACAGTTAAAGATTTATACTGGAACGAATATTCATATGAATTGTATTTTCATTTGACGAATGGCCGTTATGAAAACGATTTTATGGACATTTTAGATTCTTTGGGCAATCCGTCATTGGTAAGAGAAGTGGTTTTGAAAAAAGACGGATTTGTTGTATCTATAGAACCGGTTGATTTGAAACGACTGATGACAGATATTTCCTTTGGGACATTAAAAAGTAGTTCTGTTTCCGCATCCCAGATAAAAAATATTGAGACCATCATACCCACCGATATGGGAACATCAGTAGTATTTTCAGACCAGATGATTTGTTTGAATAAAATTGATGCAGAGAATTATATATCAGATAGTTTAGAGGAAATTCGCAGTTCTTTTGATGGTAGACGAAGATGTATTAATTATTTAGGTTTATCAGCTTATAACCCCGTAGCAAATGTGTGGCATGGGATTGAAAATGTGGTCGAGTTTGATGCTAATTTACCATTATATGGACAACTAAATTTCAAACGCGGAAAAAATCCGGAACGCCGTGGGATCCTTACGATAAATAGAAGCAATAAACTGTTTGGTTTTCAAATGACTTCACTTAGTTATGTATATATGAAATTCGAAGGAGACTATGATATGGTAAAAGATTCATGTCCCAAATGCGATATCGTCAATATCGTAACGAAAGGAGAAAATCATCGTGAAAATGTAAGTATTATATTTAAATTTTTAATGACAATTGTAATTGAATAAAAAAATTGAAAATAGATATCTTTTTCAGAAGGTACTTTTAGAAAACTATAACGAAGACGTTGGTCTCGCTTATAAATTGTCTGTAATCGATTGTGAAGAACACTTAACATTGGCTTCTTTAAAATCATTCAACCCTGTAATGCCAACAGCAATGTGTAGAGTAAGACTGGTGATAGGAAATAAAGAAGAAAGTCCAGTAACTCAATTAGAACTCAAATATAATATAGACATTGACAGAAGTTCTTTATCGGACGGTCTTACATCGCTTCTGAAGAATAATGTGCATTTGAATTATTGTCTTAAAAACGACGATAAAGTTTTGAAATCGTGGGACATTTCGAGCAAATGTGTTTCCCATGCTTACAATCGCAGTGAGTGTAATGCACAATTTGTTTCGAAAAAAGAAGGAGTCGAAGATTATGTAATCCATTTCGATTATTCTAAAACACACAACCAGGATGATGTCTATTCGAGATGGAAGATTCATTCAAATAATGTTGTTGATGGTAAAGAAGCAGATGATTCTACCAGTATTATGATACAACATACAGCATCAAATAAGGACGAAATACATTCAAAAATAAATCCAGAAAAATTGTTAGAAGATTGTGATGCTGATGTGGATAAAAATTTCTACGATTGTATGAGAGAAATATCTGCTTTTAGATTGAATACATTCAATATTTCTTATACGAATTTGAAACCGAAACACTTATGGCTTTGGACCAAAGTATCCGACTTGTTGAGGTTAAAATATGCTGACAAGTTTAAGCGCATAAATAAATATAACAATGCTGAAAATTGTGCTGAAATTAGAGTTACCTATCCATTATATCGAGACAGTGTTGATGTTTCAGTAACAACTCCACATGAAGCATACGAGTACGATGACTTATCACTTAATAAAGTATTTTCCAATTTAATGACACCTTACAGTGCCTTGAATTTGGATGACGAAAGAACAAATGATTATTGTGAAGTAGGATTTGATTATGTTTCGAAAGGCACTTATGGTGTTAAAGAAGAATTAAAATATGGTGAGGACTGGATTGATCTGGCTTCAAAATGCGATGATGACGATGAGACAGGAAAATGTATATGGGCAATAGGTGTCAAGAAAATTAATGGGGATTCTAATAATTTAGTAAGTGACATTTTCTTTGTTGATTTGAATTGTCAGGTTCATGTTTTAAACGTGTATCTTTTTTCAGGCTTTACGTTTCAAAATAGGTGAAGATGTGATAGAAGTCGTTTATACAGAAGATTTTGAAATTAAATTGAATGATAAATTGTTGAAAGTTGAGCCCAATGATTTGATAAGAGTTAGCGACATGTTAGATGTGATGACACTATCTCAGGATGGAAAAATAAAACGAGTTATTGTACATGCTGTACCTAAAATTATAAACATTGAATACACGAGGAATCGTATTAGAATTTCATTGCCATATTTTTCAAAAGGAGAATGTAAATATTGAAATATAATAAAAGTTTTTATGATTTATACAAACATAAGTATTATACACTGATGCTTGTAAAATAACAAATTTTATGTTTTAAAGATTTTAAATAAATTTATTTATAAATACTGGTTTTTTTTTAAATACTATAAAATATGGATATATTTCTGAAACTAAACATAGTAAAAATTTCAGATGGTGTTTTTTTGTTTTCAATACTATACTAACAATGTTTGGTGTTCACTTTCGCAATCATAGAAGCTGAAAATACGCGTTTAGAAAATTAGTCGTAAAGTTTAAATACATTCTGCATAAAGATTTTTTTGCAAACCGGATCATGAAGATTGACTTATTATGAAAATGGAAAAAAAATTAATGCCTACTATCTTAGGAAAAAAACTTCTGTCCGTTTTCAATATGAGCAAATGTTTATACGACTGTAAATTCCACAAATATCATACAATATTGGTGAAAAATGCTCCAACGAATCATTGATTATTGACAAAAAATTATAAATAAATTCTTACTTTTCTGATTATACCTAGATACATATATTATTGTTTTTTCACTCACTGGAATTTCAGTGACGCCACGCGAGTAACGGAAGGTTAAACAATCAAAAAAAAAAAATATATATTACGGCATTATTTAAACACAGAGTTGTCAGCATGTATAGTTTTGCGATGCCAAGAATTTTTGAATACCATCAAAAAAATGTGAAGCTTTTTAATATATCTGCCAAAATACTTTTAATTTCCCTGAAAACAAATAGAAACTGGGAGATGTTTTTAAATAATATCTGAGCCTAAAACGTAACGTAAAAGAGAAGTTTATTATGTAAACAAGTTTGAGTGGATCGAACAACAACTTGTCTTTCATTCAAGCATCATTTTATTTCTTACATCAAAATAAATTTGGACGAATGTATTATTTATTATCAATGGTTTGTATATCATCAATAAAATATGTATTAAAATATTATACTATTTTTTTCTGATGATCGAGTAAAAAAATAATCAATAGCTAAAAATAACCGAAATTAATAAAAAAAAAAATCCAAATCTTTTTGGAAGAGGTGCTCTTTAACCTCTTCTTTAAACTGATAAATAAATAATATAAAATACATGGCAGAAGGCATATTTATTCATTCAATAACATTCAATAACATTTCAATAACATTTTAAATAAAGGGATTATTGCGTTTTATTATATAATACTATTGAAAAACGGTGAGTTATTCAATCGAACAATCATGCATTTGATTATAACAAATTAACAATAGATGTTTATAACGGGATTAAAATTTGTTGATACTATCAAAAGAGTCAGACTTTTTTCTTATTGTGAGTTCTCATGGTGAGTTTAAATATACGGAAACTCCAAAATAAAAATACGAATGTAATTTAATGTGCTCGCGCTCACCACGGAGCCTATTCATCATGAGAGATAAAAATAACTCTTGAATGTGAATAATTAAAATCATCTTATTTGAACGATTTCAGACAAGTGGTACCTCCCTACTATTCAAAAAGACGATTTTTTTTGATTATTTTGATTAAAAAAAATAATTGTTGCATTCATAATTTATTTTTGTTTTTGTTGTTTTTCAGATAATATTGTATTATACATCAAAAATGGCGTTCAGGATATTAATATACTGTAGTATTTTTTTGACTTTAATGTTACCCATTGAATCTCTAAGTGCATAAATAACATGGAATATTTTGAATTTTCTACTGGAAATACTAAATTAAATAATGAAAACACATTGCAGAAAGCACTATTTTAACTGATGTACCCGAAGACTGTGAAGTTGGAGTAGGTGGCCAAGTTACTTTCCGATGCGATGCCAAAACTGATGCGAGTCTTGATTTAAAAATTGAATGGTTGTATAATAATCAACTTATTGATTTCAATGCTGAGCCTCGATTTGTGCAAACGAATGACCATTCTTTGATAATTACAAAAGTCAACCTATTAGATTCTGGGAAATTTACTTGTCGTGCGAAAACTGATCTTGATCAAGACATCGCTGATGCTTATCTTGTAGTTTTTGGTTTGTATTGATTATCAATTATGGTTTTTTTTATATACTCATATTCATCAGAATTGGAACATGATTGCAGATGTTCCTAATGCTCCTGATTTGTTGGGTATCACATGTTCTTCCCAAGTTGCTAGCATTCAGTGGCGGTCAACAGGTGATAACCGAGCACCTATTTTGCGTTATCTCATTCAGTACAACACTAGTTTTTCCCCTGATTTATGGGTGGATGCATTTGAAAATATGCCTACCACAGAAATGAAATATAATTTTAATATGTCTCCCTGGATTAACTACACGTTCCGGGTTTTGGCAATAAATAGATATGGGTCTTCATTGCCATCATCTCATTCTGATATTTGTAGTACTCAACCAAATGTACCTTTTAAAAATCCCGACAACGTTGAAGGCAAAGGATCTGAACCAAATAATCTCATTATTTCTTGGAAGGTGCCTAATTTTAATATATGTTTCATATGAATGTTTTTTGTAATTTATAAATTTTCAGATGTATCAACTTGATATTGAATATTATTTTTAGATTATGCCAGAAATAGAACACAATGCTCCTAGATTTCAATACAGAGTTTTTTGGAAACGTGACGTACCAGGAGATGATTGGATCTGGGAAGATGTTTTTGATTGGAAACAGACAGAGTTATTAATCCGAGACCAACCGACTTTCCAACCATATAAAATTAAAGTCGTGGCAATTAACGAAATGGGTGTAGCTAATGCGACCCAAGTAGAAGTTGTTGGTTATTCAGGCGAAGATAGACCATTAGAAGCACCTGAAAATTTCACTTTGATTGCGTTAATTAAAAGTGATACTGCTATTCTAAGATGGAATGAGGTATCTCCTCAATCCATACGTGGCCATTTTAAAGGTTATAAAATCCAGATTTGGAGTGATAAAGGTGGTGAAAGTAATATGAAAGAAATCATTACAAATCCAGATGCTTATCAGGCAATGGTCACTAAGTTCATGCCTTGTTCTAAAAACTATGCTCGTATTTTGGCATATAATGATCGTTTTGATGGACCTCCTAGTAATATTATTAGTTTTGAAACGCCTGAAGGAACACCAGGTAAAGTACAGTCTTTCAAAGCATATCAAATGGGAGCATCAGCTTTTTATCTTGTTTGGAAAAAACCTGAACTTCCTAACGGTAAACTGACTGGCTATAGAATTCAATATAATAAGATTACTGGAATAGATATTGGTCCACGAATAGAAAGGAACCCAATTATTACTGATTCTAGACAAAATCACGCCAAGCTTTCAAATTTGCAACCTGATACTAAATACCAATTAGCAATTAGCGCTACAACTAGTGAAGGTTCCGGAGAAATTTATATGATTGAGGCAAAAACAAAATCTGACATACCATTGGAACCGGAAAGGCCTAATTTCAAAGTTATAACAATTCCATCTACCGAAGCTTCCTTAGTAAATGTTCATGTTGAATGGTTACCATCATTTGAGGGTCATTCTGGATCTCATTTTTATGTGCAATACAGAATTAAAGATGAATCTTTCTACAAATCTACAGACCCTGAATTAAATGAAGACTTCATCATTATTAGGGGTTTGAAATTAGGAAAAGTGTATCAAATAATTGTAGTAGCAGTCGATGGAGAATATAAAAAAGCTAGTTTACCGCAAGAACTTGATACATGTGGTTTGGGCTAAATATAATATGTTAAATGTATCTTATTCGAGAATTCCTTTCAGGTAATCTAATTTTTTATGAAATATTATTTTAGAGGTGCTTAAAACTGCATATGGAACGAGTTACCCAGGCAAAGAAAATTTATATCCTCAACCGTAAGTAAACTAAAAGTTTTTTTCTGTTAAAAAAAATTACATATTTATTAGCAAACATGCGTGATTATGAAAAAAATGCTATTTTAATAGTATTCCATCTGAATTTATTGGATATTTCTGTCACTTTTAAATATACAGTGTTTCATAGAATTTTCGGAATTCCAGGCTGGAAAAATCCTATTATGTCCCTGAAAGTGAAAATAATACCTCAATAATTGAAGATGAAATTCGGAAACTAATATTTGTTGTATATCCAAATTTAATTCGAAGCAACATACACTGCTTGGTAACGAATTAATGAAAAATTTAATTATTATAATTTTAAATTAATCTATATTAAATTTAATTTTTATATTAAACAACTAATAAAACACGAATAAAAAAAATTGATTTTTTATACATTATTATTATATGAGAAATAAAAGATATAAGTGCATCCATAAATTTTAAGAAAAAGCATGTTTTATACATTTTTTTTATTACTGTTATATAGTGAAGCTAATTGATAAAATAAATATACATAGTATCAATTTCAAATTAAATAAAATATCAATTTGTATTACATTACAATAATTTTAAAATTTTAATATTTTCAAGTCATGAAAAGCACACGTGAAAAAATCCTGATCTTAAATATTTCATAATTAACAATAAGTGATGTAATACTTGAATTGTTTACCATTACCAATTAGTTAGAATAAAATCTAGTAACTAGATTAGATATTGGGAACAGGGTACAAAATTGATATCTGAGTTAAAACACTCATAGAAGGTCAGTGTCTGCTAATAAAACTTTTTGAATCAATGGCCAAGGTTTTGTCTATGAAATTAGTGATCATTGCGATTTGGAAAGTATACAGTGTATCACAAAGTCCTTGCCTAAAGCTTTTTCCAATGGAAAGTGATTGAGTTAGCTTTTCGGTTTTATTACCCCTTTTCAATACGTGGTTGGATCACGCGATAAGGTTTATGTTAATGTTCAAACCATTAAAATCAGTTTACAGAGACTTTGTCTTACAATGGACGACTAATAGCTTAAAGTTGATGATGATAATGTTAAAATGTGAGTCGCGTTGCGCCTTTCGTCAGAGTCAGATGCAGTTTGTTACACACCGTGGTAATTATTCGGAGATTTTGAATCTTCGTGATTCATAGTGATGGTAAATTTTAATTTTTTTTTGAAGTATCCATGATGATAATATACCCAAAACTCCTTTTACGCGGTTCAAAGGAAAAATAGCCGATTATTAATTTTTTTTTACACTTTGTTCTTTTAACACGACAAAAAAAAATTATTGTCACAACGATAAGATCCGGAGCAGGCCAGTATACAATTATAGTTATTAAATAAAAGATTTTGATATTTTTTAATCATTTCACATGGCGAAATTTTTCCACATTACTTACTCTTATTTACAAAGTAATATTTGGATGGAAGTTGCATCCAAATATACCGATGTAAATTATCTCTAATTTTTATACAATCGCCATACATTTTTTTTACGTGGATTTTTTTGAATGTACATTTTATTGTCACGAATATTAATACATATATTGTTAACTCTATAAATCCGATCGAATTGTGAATCGGACGTCTTTGTAAGATAATAACAGACTCCAAGTCTATTTTTTTTATTTAATTAAATTTATTTTATTTTATTAAAAGGAAATTCTTGAAACATTCCTTTCCTGCATGCGTCATTTCATGGACGCGGCTGCAATCATATAATATTTCAATTAATGCGACTTCACTGTCTAGAATTCTACTGTTTGCACTGCGTTTTACATTAGGTTGCTTAACAGCCAATTTCAGTGCTTTGATTATATTATATCTCAGGGTCTGTATATTAATATTTTTTTGTTTTAATAATTTATATATAATTGCTTATATACATATTATAATAATACGGAAACTATATGCAAAAAGTTGAATGCAATCTTAGAAACAGATAAATTTTAATTATATATACCGTGACGCACTATCGATAAGAAATCATTCTTCTAGAGTATTCAATATTATTTGTACTTTAGATAATAAATTAACTTTAGTTTTAGTGGCAAATTTTCAACTCTTGGTTTTTTTTATTGATCAACTCCATATCTATTATGTTTACATTAAAAAAAATTAGATAAAATCAGCCAATGACATTTGAATTAAAAAAAACAGCTTAAGAAAAAATAAATTAATTACACGGTGGTCAAAATATTATTTCTTATTTATTTTTAATATAAATAAAAAATAATCAAAATTTGATGCATACATTCAAATATTCGAATACCTCTTAATTTATGATTAATTATTTGAATAGTTGAATAGGTGAATAGTTGAACTTGATGAATGTTCGGGACCTCTAGTTACATTTTTTTATTGATAATACAAGTATTTCTTATAACATACGACGGAGATCTCAGTCGAAAATCAAATCCATTCAAAAAATCCATCAATTTTGTTAGTATCAAAATTTTTCATTTTAAACGTAATAATTTAAGTAAGTCTATTTTTCCCGAAATATTTTGCATTAGCCATAGGTAAATAAAACTCGTAATTTATTAAGTAGATTGTCAAAAATAATAAAACGTTGGTTTTTTTTGGTCGTAAGTGGAAATCGTCGTAGATTGAGGATTACTCGTATTTAAAAATTTTCCACTGACCGGAAAATTGCATTATATTGGTATACATAATAAATTGGCAAGTTTGAAATGATATGGGATATTATTATATTTTGATGCAATGTTCATATATTTAAATATGGAAAATTCCGTTTCAGATAACCTATTATTTTTAATAAATATAATCTATATAAATAGCAAACAACGATACTCATTGCATTCAGTTTCATGGGCTTTGTCAATATTCATCATGACTATAAGGACTGGTAAGTTTTCCACAACTGAATTGATATTTTTTATATTCTTTGATTCGAAATATAATATATGTAAAAGATCATTTTTGAAATTTTTTTTTCAAAATTGTTTTTTCGTAATAAATTTATTTTTAAAATGATTTCATGTGACAATAACTTCAGAAAATATTAATTTTCATATATGCGTATTGCAAAATATTACTATAAAATAAAATAATTTCGCTGTGGGTAATTAATTTTAATAAAATGTGTAGGAATGTTGATAAATTAATTAATTGAAAATCAGTAAAATGATCGATGTTTCTAAGGTATTCTTTTTTAATTTCATATATATGTATATAACAATTCGATTTTCTTTGAATTTCAGTATTGTTTTTATCAATTATATCAATTTCGACCGTACTCGCGACATTCAAGGATGGACACGAATACGTGTATTCTTATAGTGGAGAAATAGAAATAGGCACCACCAAACCTGCCGAATATTATACATATTCTGATGTAATAGCCGATTTGCACGTGAAACCAGTAAAAGGCGATTTACAGATATGGATACAAAATGTGAGATATGTCACATATTCTGGAAGTGCCAAAGGAGACGTGGACGATGCAACAAAAGAGGTACCAATGCCAAACGGTTTCGGAAGTTTGACCATTCCTTTTGTGTATCATCGATACACAAACGCTACTGAATCTGGTATATCTACAAGTAAAGACGACGAACTTTGGTCAGTAAAAATGAAACAAGCTATAGCTTCATTATTGTACGTGAATGAAGAAGGATTGCATAAGGATAAACCTTTATACTGTAATATGACAGATTTCACATTATGTTCGGTGAAAAAAAATGGAGACAATCTTCAGATGCTTGTAACTAAATCTGATACATTTGATCCAGAAATTGTGAGAAAAAGGAGGCCCGTTGGCTATCCTACAGTTAGACGAACATATGACTTGAAAAAGGTAAGTGATGGTTTCACTTTGGAAAAAGTTACGTCTTTGAGTAGTCACAGGGATTATCAAGAACTTGAAGTATTCTACATTTATGTAAACCAAACCATCGAATTGAAGGATAATAAATCAACCGATTTGAAAGAAATTGATACGTCAAGTATGACATATCATGATGTCGAAAATGATTCTGTTTTAAATAAAAACAAAAAAACATCAAATAATCTGCCGAAAGAAAGTTCCGATGAAAATTTGAAATTAAAAAATCATATCTTATTTAGAAAGCTTCAAAAGATATATGACGATTTGAATAATCTGCAACCAACAACAAAGAGGTCATTTGATGAACAAAATGAATTGAAAGAAATGCTTATCGAATTGGAAGGTTTGAATGAAGAACAACTAAATAATTTATATTCTGCAGCATCCGAAGATCCTGATTTACAAGATTTAATGTTGGGAACTACAATATTGACGTTTAATCCAAAAGCATATTGCTTCATCATTAAGTTGATAGAAAGCCAAAAATTGAACGTCAATGAATCTATGAGCTTGCTAATGAAAATGTCTTCATATCCGATTCCACTAACAGAATGTCTCGAGAAGAGTCTTTTGAAATTAGCATACGATGAACAAACAACGAAGAAAAAAATTAGGCATCAAGCTGTCATAACATTGGCATCAATGATTCGAGCATCTCCAGACACAGATAAATACGAGTACATTGTAAAAAAATTCATTAAAAACTTGAAAGATTCCAAACACGATTCCGAACGAGCTATTTTTGTGTATGCATTGGACAACGTACATACTTTTGAATCAAGAATAGAGATGATTGATATAGCACGCGGAATAGATGAAGAGTATAAGAATTTTTCTGGACACATAAGAGCTTTAGCTGCAAATTGTATAAAATATGAGTATTATCAAGAATTTTTATTCCAGGATTTAATCAATAACGAGAAACAAGATTTTGAAGTGAGAGCTACTGCTTTATACGTATTACTCGATTCAATTGATAAACTGTCGACTTCAAAAATAATCAATAATATATTGCTCGAAGGAGATGATCACGAATTATATCAATTGTTGTATGAAAAACTTGAAAGCATTTCCAAAATGACCTCAAGAAATAAAGCCAAGGCAGTGAGCGCTAAAAAAATTATTCATCAATTGGCGAAACCCACAATACCCGTAAAAACCGCCACCAGTAGTGTTTTCGATTATACCGACGAATTTAGTGGACGTGGATTGACATTTGAAATGACTACATATGGAAATATGATTGATTATGAATTCTTCACATGCCAGTTGAGATTAACAATCAAGGATTTATATTGGAACGAATTTTCATATGAATGGTATGCCCATTTGACAAATGGTAGCTATGAAATGGATGTAATGGACATCATAGGATCTCTGAACAATATGGATATGGGAAGAGAAGTGGTTTTGAAAAAAAATGGATTTGTCGTATCAATAGAACCGATCGATTTGAAACGAATGTTGGTTGATATTTTCCAAGGAAGGCTCAAAAGTAGCACTGTTTCTGTATCTGAGTTGAAAAATATTGAAACCGTCATTCCCACCGATATGGGAACATCGGTAGTATTTTCTGACCAGATGATTTGTCTGAATAAAATCGATACGGACCTTTTTGTTAATTCAAACACAATGGATTCTCGTGTTGCTTTTGATGTTAGAGGAAGATGTGTTAATTATTTAGATTTATCAGCATATAACCCAGTTGCCAATAAATGGCATGGGGCTAAAACTGTGGTAGATTACAATGTTAATTTACCATTTGATATTTATACAAAAATCATTCAAGAAGTAAGTTCAAAGCACAGTGCAGTGTTGACATTAAATAGAAGCAAAAATCCATTTGGTTACCAATCTACTTCACATAGCTACGTCTATATGATGGGAGTAGAAGACAAAGAAGCAGGAAAAGTTTCGTGTCCCAAATGCGATACCAGAAATATTGTAACAAAAGGAGAAGATCATCGAGAAAACGTAAGTTGTGAGATTTTCAAAAATTAAATCAAAATTCAACAATGAAAATTAAGACTTATATTGTTTTCAGATGGTGCTTTTAGAAGATTATTACGAAGGCGTCGGACTTGGATATAAATTGTCTGTGTTTGATTGTGAAAAACATGTGACATTGGCTTCCTTAAAATCATTCAAACCTATAATGCCAACTGCTATGTGTGGAATCAGTTTGGTGATAGGAAACAAAGAAGATAATCCAGTAACTCAATTAGAACTAACATTT
>JAOXNN020231128.1:0-12473 GCA_028571205.2 Hydropsyche betteni
TTATTAGTACCCAAGCTAGCGGCGGCGACGTAGCGGTTAGTGTTAAATATTATATTATTTTTATCATTCTAGAATATTTAGATTCTATACGTATCGAAAAGTTCGTAGTCATTTTAAAAATAATTAACTAGTTCAATGCTTTTAATAAAAACTCGCAGAAATAATTGATTTCTCAATAACACTTTAATTGAAAATCAAATTTGGGAAATCTCAATATCATTCCAGACCATTGTTAAATATTGTGATTCAGAATGACTACGTTCAATTAACTTTCTTTAACAACTTCAAAAGCTGTATTCGCACAATAAGAAAATTCCAATGAATATTAAATTTAATTAAATACCCTCAAAATTTTTAGTATTGTTAAATTCGGTTCTTTGTTTGAATTTTATGTTTATAAATATACCGTGCTTAGGACTATACCTATTTTTATCATTGCATAATCGACAATTGACCGGTGTACATAAAAACTTTATGTTTAATGATATATTATTAATTTAAAACATACCTATTTGATTAAGTAAATAATCCGAGTAAGTTTTATTGCATTCATTTTTGAAACATAAATAATGGCATTATATTTCATATTCAGTTGTGACTTAGTAAATATTATATAATAAATTATGAGATATTGGAGGTAAAAAAATAAATTTAAGAATTTGAAAATTGAAATTCGTTTCATAAAATAAAATTTCCTAAATTTCTAGTATTTTTTGTATATTTTTCCAACAGAATAATCCAAAGAAATGAGGAAACAATTAACAATTAATAATTTCTGCACATTCAAGATAAAATTTATTAATTATTATATGCTCTTAAAAAATAATTGCTCTACATTATATACATATAAAAACACTGAATTAAATTTGAAAAAATGTAAAAAATCGTTTCGGAAAAATATATTTTTCCTACAAAGGGGAAAATATATATTTTAAGGAAAATATTTTGTGATAAAAGTATCTCAAAATATTTCCCTTGTAAAAACAAGCTTTCATCCTAAAACAACAACAAGGCCAATGACAAATCTTTAAATATTACCCGTGAGAATTTGCGACTATGTAACATTCGCAATATAAATAAAATAAACAAACTGTTCCCACATGCACTTTGAAGACACGATAAAAGAACATGCTATAATGTAAATAGTGAATGAAAAATAATCCTGGCATCTCTGGGATGGAGCAAAAAGCGTAAAATGTAATATGGGTAATGTAATATTGAATATTTATTGTGTATATGTTGCAGGTATTTTGTATTTTCAGGTTAGATTATTTGCTATTCTCAAAAATAAAGTTTGTGTTAGTTTTGCAGCAAAGGATGTTTTTATTTACATCAACTTTTGCTTTATTAGCAACAAAAATTTTAATATAAAATATGTATAGGTACGTATGATAATCGTCTATAGATTTTAATATCACAACACAAAATAGTGTTGATTTCATAACAATAAAATTTACTAAAGAATATCACGTACTAAAAGAGAATAATATCGATTCCTTGAATTCGGAGGTAAATAACATCCTTCGTGACACGGCGAAAATAATTGCTGGCTCCTTTTAAACGCACCAGTAAACTATCAGACGCGACGCGTATTTTAATTAAATAAAGGAATAAAACCTCCATTTACGATCTTAAATACAACGGTATATGTAAAAAAATTCACTCCGCGATAAAAAGAAAGATATAAGCGACACCAACTTCCGTACGGTCGAAGATACTATAAAAAAAATATAAAAAACAACTAAGCATCGGGAAAAATCAAATCTCAGCAATTTAAAAAAAAAGACAGAACCATAACTAACAACTGCAAAGAAATCTAGAAGCAAATTTGCGATTTTCACATGGAACTTTACGTGCAAGCCGCGAGAAACCCACTCGAATTTCATCAACCAACCTCGAACATGAGGAGGTACCGCCTATCAATCGAAATCGGGAAATCGGGAAAATCTCCGGGTCCAAATGCCATAACGATTGATCTAATTAAATGTGCGGGCAAACTGTTGGCCAAAGCACTGACCAAACTATTAAACAAGTGTCTGAGAAATTGATCTATTCCACAAGAATGGAACAACACCTCGATGCTCCTTCTTCATAAAAAAGGCGACAAGGAAATCGTAAACTACAGACCAATAAGTCTACTATCGGTAGCCTGTAGCCTATAAAACTTTTACGAAAATCATAATGCGGCAAGTCGAAAAAATTCGGGGCGGCAAATCAGCCAATTCAACAAACTGGTTTTATAGCGGATTTCAGCACAGAGAATCATCTTCAAACGGTCAACAAATTGATTAAACGCACAAACGAGTACCAACAACCATTATGCCTCGGTTTCATAGATTATGAAAAAGTCTTTGAATCGATATATAAATCTGCGGTAGTAAACGCCCTTCAGAATCAGGACATTAGTGAAAGTTATATAAAAATCTTTGAAATGAGGAAACCAAGGTGCTCATTTTCGAGGCTGAAATTCGCTGAATGAAATTTTATAAACCGTCTGCAAATATTTTTTTTGGTTTGTGATATTCTTCTCCAAAAGTTGAAGGTTTTTGTGGCTTTTATTGTGTTTTAATTAGACTTGAACTCATACAAATAAATTACACACAAATCTCTTATCGACAATTTATCATTTAGGGGCAAAAAATAAATATAAATATTTAACAAGTTAACCTAAAAATTTAAAATATTATAAATAAAGAACATGATTCTCTTCGAATATTAAAAACAAAAAAATATTACTATACACGTCTTGTTCCCAGGACGAATTGCTTTGACCGAGCGAATTTCGGTCGTTTTGAACGTTACAACGTATAATATTAGTAAGTTTTATCGAAAATCAAAGAAATATAATTATAATCTGTTATTGAACAATATTAATGCCATATCCTAAATCATATATATAATCCTATCTGTAAATATTATTTGGGCACTGTCGTATAAATATTATATTACTGTACTTTCTGAAGTTATTTAGAAAATATTTGAAAGTTTAAAAATATTGGGAAAAAATAATATTTGACTTCCGCCCTTGTTCATTAAATTTTGTCAAAAAAATGAACTACCATGATTGATCTGAACTGAACTAATATGATTCTTTGTTACATAACAGATGAAATTACGAAAAACGTATGAATTATGATATATCGAACAGTGACATAATTTAGGATTCATTATATGAATTATATAATAAAAAATAAGTGAAAATTTTGAAATTATTGAATTTTCGAGATTCTCATACATAATTTTTCAATAAACGTGCGTCTCAAAATTTCAGAATGAAAAATTCTCGAGAAAAATAATCGAAATTATTCAGAATTTCGTGCCTCGAAAATTTTTGATCACAATCTCTATAACGAACCACTGAAAGTTCTCAACAAGATTAAATTATCATATTTTATCTAACAAATAATGAAATGATTTACCTAAAAATAACTTGTTGATTAAACGATTACAAGTTCTAGATTTTAGTTTATAATAATAATAAAAAAACATACTATCAAAATGGAAACACATATACAATAATATATATGTTCAAAAATAACTCAAACTAATTGAGTGCATCGTTCCGTTTTGAACAGACGAAGAATTTCAATAAACACAAACGAGAACAAATCATAGACCGCAGAAAAGATTTGCGAATTAACTTCGAATACGCAGAATTGTAAAATGATGGTTGCATCAGACAGAAAATTGCTTTTGCATAGTAAAAATAGTTTTGAAATCTAATTGAAATATGAATTCATTCTTTATTGAAATTTTTTTTTTATATTTATATCTATTTCTTGTATTATTATAATATATAATATGAATCAATTTAATGAATAATTTTTGTTTTGTCGAAATCCTCGATACATAGGATTGTGTGATTGAAATAGTTAATAAATCGTAATTTAAACCGTGTCAAAATTTCAAATATGTATTCTCATAACTAATTTAAGTTGATGATTAAATATTGAGCCAAAGAAGTCAACCAATAATCCACAAATCTTAACTAAAATTGAAATTTAGATTTTCTTGTATATCGCTCGTCCTTTTTGATTGTAATTTCTTGATTAAATAAATTTACCGTAAAACACTCAAAATATAATTTCAATACTTAATTTATAATTGCGTATTACAATACTTTCACAATTATAATATGTTGATTAAAAGTTATCATTACCGTAATTTTTGTTAAAAAAATAATATTTAAAATTGCGTAAAATATTGAAATCAAAATCAGAACAATAATATAATTTTCATTATTATCATTTAAGAAAACATATATTTACTAAGTGTAAATCTCAATTATCTTTTTTGATAAACTTAAATAAATCATTATATTATATATTCCACTTTATGTACAAATACTCCACTTTATGTACAAATTATGCTAAGATTGAAAACATAATAAACAAAAAATTCAAATACTGCAATTCATCAATAATTCTCACCCTCATCCAATTAAGTGTCTCCACCAAAAAAATGTAATTTATTTTCGTGACGGAAAATCTATATTCTTTAATTAAACTTTTCATTTAAAATCTTGAATTTTTGGCATACATACCCATTATATTATATGTATTCTTATTGGAAAGAAAACACACGTTTTTCAGTATATTGACTGATGATTAATTGTGATATAATTAAATGAAAAATCTCAAAAAAAATCATTTGTTTGGTATTTTTTTATGTATTTATTTAAAAACTCGTCATAAAAATTGTGCATAGAATAAAAATGTGCTATTTTTATTGGTTTTTCTTATTGTAATGAATACAAATGTCCTCACTTTCCCTTGCAAATGAAAATAATTTCGTTGAGTCGACTTTGTAAGCAATACGGACGTAAGCGTGAAAATATTATTAAAATTGTCACATTTTCTTTAACGTATTTTTTTTCGGTTTACAAATTTTGCATATTGTCAGACGGTATTTATTTTATAAGTATTATAAGAAGTATATAATATTCTGTTATAATAATACAAAAGTCCAATGCAATTCATTTGTATTCACAAAACCGTTTTTAATATGCAAATATAGCATCATTTTCCAAAGGCTATCACTTTCAATTATAGCAATCTAAATGAAAACAAACCAATTTGCTTGTTGGAACTGACTATGTACATACTTCACAAATAACTTACTTCATTTCGGATCGAAATAATTCAATCAGAAACGAACACGTTCTGTTTGAGAAAACTACATTTCCGTTTTGTATTAATCCAAGTTGAATTTAATTCAAAGTCGTAATAAAACGGAATCGTAAATCGTGGCGCTAGAAACCTTTCCCGTCGAAATCATTTTCGGTGCAAACACACAAAATAGATTTACGAATGTTTAATGATACCATTCTGTTCCTCATTGTGGAAATCATTCGACAATAAATAATTGCGGGTTAAAATCTTAAATCACTGTCGCAGACAATAAATTAAATCTCACGATATGCAACAAAGGTAAATCTCCCCTTTCGGAATATCATAGTAGGAAATTTGCATGAGATTTTTTTTTTTGAGGAGTCAAAGTCGTATCCATTCTTAATATAAATGCATTCAAATTTATTAAAATAACGGATTTAGCATGTGTGAGGTAAATTAGCATGTTTCCTTATGGTGATAATTATATTATGCAAAACCTTCGAGTATCATGATATTTGTAAATGGCATTACTTTATACAACGTTGTTGAAAATTATTTTCAATACTATATCGGAATTGGTGTAAAAAAAAAATAATAATTTATGTTACATATTTTGATCTGTTAAAAAATAGATATATACTTGATAAAAAAGAATTTGTATTATGCCAAACTATCTGAGAAACTTTTTATGGTTTTATAAATATTTATGTATTTCTGAAAACGTTTTCAATAGCATTAAAACGAACATTTAATTGCTCCTCATTTGCATTCAGCTCGAATTAGTGTTTCTTCTCAAGAATTTTCTTATTTTTTGATTTCTCGTTTCTCGAGAAATTTCATGATTTCTCGAGAATTCTCAAAAAATGAAATTTATGATAAAACTATTCTAATATTTTGTATATTTTATATTATGTTATACATGGAATTCTTTCAATATCAAACTTTCGATTTGATAACAATAAAAAAATGTCCAGCTGAAAATGTTTTAGAGTTTATCACCGTAAAATTGAATTCTTTTGATATTTCAATTAAAAATGATATCATGGTTATTATAAGTGATGGCGCTGCTGTTATGCAAAAATTTGGAAGATTGTCACTAGCACATCAACAACTTTGTTATAATCGTGGGCTGCATTTAGCAGTGTTAAAGGTTATTTATATAAAGATAGAATTCGAAAACGAAGATACTGATTATGATGATAATCAAACACGGAAATAATTTCGACGATAACCGGTCTCTAAAGAGTTTAGTATATTCAAATCAGCAGGCAAAAAGACAAATAACTTACGGCGACTAAAATATGCATTATCTACGATAAAACACACGTATTGAAAACAAACGCAGTTTTTTGGTTGCAAATGATTTCATAAAAAAAAACGTACTCTAATGGGAAACTCAGCGTTAAATGCGTTAAATTTTCTAAACCACTACTTTGAAATGAATTTTTAAGAAATCTGTGTATTTTTAAATCAACCTTAATTTCCATTATTTTAATTTATAGAAGTATTAGAAAAACTCTTGAAAATTCTCGAGATATTTTTTTTTTTTTTTTGAAGAAAGTGAGAATTCTCGTTTCTCAAGAAATGGAAAATGTCGAGAAATAAGAAACACTAGCTCGAATTGAAGGGGAAAAAATATCGATTATGTATCTTGTGAGAGTAAAATTTTTTGATTCAAAATATGTAATTAGATTGCTAAAATAAAAGAATTTATGATAAAAAGATACTTATAACGAGCTTCCAATTTAAATAGATTTATATTTTTCAAGAAATACGAGCCATTTCTATATGAAAATCCTTTGTTTAATACATTGCGGTATTTAACTTGATCATTTTCAAAACAAATAACAAAAAAATTTATTTCTATTTTTGGGGTAAGTTAAAAAATGAAAAGAATTCTTTGTGCCGTAAACGGAGGCAAGAAACTCACCTAAAAAATGCGAATCGATTACATTCCGACATTTCGTTTTCTCTGAGGAAAATACAATTTCACTTATTAAATGAACCTTATAATGTTTAGATACTTAAGCGTAAATTTTGTTCAAAATTTCACCACGCTTAAAACGAGTTAATAAAATATCGCAAAAAAAAAAAACAAAACAAATCGTAACTGCAAAAGTGCTTACCTGTTCTTTTTCACACTGTTCACGCAAAATTTAAAATAATTTTCTGATCATAACCAATCACTGCATAATACATTTTTAAAATATAACAATAAATTTTCAAACACACACAATTATTTCAAATGGTCAATTACTATTTTTCTACGCCTGGAACAATAACACATTCATTTCGAATTGAATCGGGGATGAACACATTTCCGCGTTAAATCTACTGAAAACGGTCAATCCGGTGTTCTTAAGTTACACTTTAGATTCTAAATTTTTATTTTTCGTAATTTTCTAATTGATTTTTCACATGAAAATCTGGAAAATGGCCGGAAAAGCGCGAGCTGAGTGGACCGTTGCGCACGAGATGTTTCAAGCTACTGGCGTTCAGCTTTACAGTTTGCCTATACCAACTTTTCCAGAATCGGGAAATCGTGCGCGCGCATAAAACATCCACGATTTTAATAAATTTTCAGACTAAATATTCGATATACAGTAAGTTCTCGACTTACGTGATTAATTCGTTCTAAAGGTTTACGCATAAGTCGAAAAATCGCGTAAGTCGAACAAACCTCAATTTTTTTTCTTTTTTGATATATGTACAATTTTAATAGACGGCGCAATTGAATTATTTTTCCTTATGGGGCTTGTTCAAAGTCACACGCATAATGCGCATTTTAATGCAAAAAATCGTGATGTTTACAACGTCATACGCGCGACCGCATCGATAAACAAAGCATATTTTCAGATTTTTTTTATTATTTACGATCAAAACTGTCATCTTAAACTTTGTCAAAATTTTGGGGTTCACTCGGTTCGTTATCCTGTCCATGGTGAAAAACTGAGCGGCGAAGCAGAATAAAAAACGAAAATAAATGAGTGTAAAATCATTTTAGAGGCGGTATTTACTTCAAAAATTTTTTTTTTAATTTTTACAATTGTACATCCCGATCGAGACTACTGTACATGCTAAAAAATAACGCCGTTTGAACTGGTTCTATCGCTCTATTACTTTTTCACTATTGAATGAATCGTAATACGTATGGTGAAAGGTGTGGTGAAACTAAACGCAATCAAATAAATAAATAATAATTAATTAATTAAATAAATTACGATTTTTTTCAAAATCGCGTAAGTATGAATTAACGTAAATTGAATTTGCGTAGCTTGAGAACTTACTGTATTGATTTTTCAAATCTAATAAAAAACTTTATCGAAAAAAATCACTCAAAAATCAAATCGATTTTAGTTAGCTATTAAACTTAATAACTCGTTTGTTTTAACTGGAATTTTATCGATTTTTAAGTTGTTAGTATCCATTCATAGTTTATAACTCATTAAGTAAATGATTGTTTTTAAAATTTTATTATATATTTCTGACCATATCTGCCGATCTACGTATATGGATCAAGCACGATGATCGTGTTGTTTAAACCGAGGCTATATAAACTCAAATTGTAGACTATAAAAGCAAACTCACTGCTCTTTAAGACACACTTACTCTTGGCAAAGGTGTATCTGTCTATATACACGTGTAGATTTTGCGATTAAATATTCGAATATATCAAAATATAAATGATAATAATATATAATATGATTGTCTAATATAATATGTTAAAACATACACAAACTTTCAACATTTGTACAAAATATTCAAATAAAAATACGATATACAATACATTTCAATTCTGAGTGTAATTGGAAGAACATATTTACTTCAAAATTTCTAAACACGATAAGTTTTCAGCACACTTGTATTCAAACTGTATTTGAATCCAATTTATACATTATTAAAATGTTAAACTATTTTGGAATTTCGATAACAAGTTCGTTCAATTTCGCATTTAGCGAGTCCAAATTCATTCACCGATATTTTTTTAACCAATTACCGGCAAATTACTGGTGGATTAAAAAAAATACAAAAAAAAAGTTATTACATTTCATAATTATTCACATGCATGCTTTATTTTTGGGTGTAATAATTATCTTATATTGGGCTCGTGGAAACCTACTAAAATCCTATATTTGAGTTTGCTCAAAAAGGGTGGAGCGGAGCTGTTTAGTGGTCGAAGTTCTTAAATTGGAAGATTCAAATTTAAGGATACAAATTGAGGAAAGCGAAATAGAATTTAATTTTTTTTCGAAAATATTTAAAAGAATTTTGCGTAGTTTGATCTTATATGTATTGTAGACCAATTATATTTATTAGTTTTTGCAAATTATGTATATGTCATATAAATGCAGACGGTGACAATTCAAGCGGTAGAAGGAGCTACCGTGCAATATGCAAAAGCAAAACTTGTTAAAATATGGTTAAAAATTGACAAACATAATCACTAAACCACGCATGAAACAAGCCATGAATCTTATTTCAAACTATTTCAATGCATTTATGATCATGTTAAATTGCAAATTTGTTCAGAAATGTGATAAAAATAAAATTTGTAAATTTACGGATAAAAGTTAAAATTTTCCGGTCAGGGTTAAGTTACCAAACTATTAGTAATAGACTCTCTAGATTCGATGAATTTCACATTGTCAAAAAATACCTTCGCCAAGAAGGTCAGCTTGCAGAAAGACAAAGTTCGTTAAATTTTTTCTCGCCTCGGCATTCTGTATGGCCTCCGGAAAGCAGGACTTTGGCGATTGCTTATTGTTAGTTAAAATTAAATGTAAAGTTCCCGGTAAATGTAAATGTCTGTAATTTCCGTCTAGTGTTTCTGGTCCCCAACTAACTATAAACTGGCTTGGGAAACTATAATAGCATAAATCGGGGTGCATGTAACTGGCAGGATGATGGGCATCCCTTCGATTAAAATATAATATAAAGCAAAACTTAACATGGAGTTTCATTAGTACCGCAAAATACATATATCAACGCCAAGTAATTATATATCGAAGTTGGTTTACTAATAGTACTTAACATTATATTTGAAATATGGTCAGAATAAATTTTATTTAAATACGCATGTAATAGTATATATTAAATAGATAATAATAAAATTTAACAATTAAATATATTATACTATGAGAATGTTCGGTTGTGTCTAATTAGTGTGGTTCATTATTTTAACAATTATTCAGAGCTTTGTACTGAATATTAAAACATTATTTTAGTTTATATACTATTTCTTGTATTATCATATAAGAACAATGTCCTGGAAAGGTCCCTTGATGGAAATATTTCACTTTCCTCTTACACATTTACGACTTCACACAGTTACACGTTCGTTGTATAATTCACTTTTACTAATCCATATAAAAAATTTCTAAAAAAAATTAAAAATATTATGTAACATAAAAACAAAAAAAATTACAAAAATAATTTTCAATTGGTTCCAAATTATTCAAAAACATAATTAGCGACATCTGCATTTAGCAACATTTATACTACCATACATTACCTGAAGAAATTATAATTACAATTTTGTAAAAAGATCAAAATATAAATTAACACCAATATTTTTCTAATATTTACAAAAATATAAATTGATATTAATTATTTTTCCGTGATAATTTTCGAACGTCAAGTATTATATAAGAAAATAATCCTGAATTGGTCAATTAAATATATTATATTATATACTAATAATAACATACATGCATTTTGCAAGTATATTCTGTTGAAAAAAATTCAAAAATGGCTTTACTTTTGTTTGCCAAAGCTTAAATAAAAAAAACAAAGATTTAGCAAACACTAAACTGGAACGTTGTCTATGTAAACATGGCACAGCAAAGAAAAATATTTTCGGACCGAGAAAACTAAAATGTTGAATCGAAAAAGTAAATAATTTATAGTTTCGGAATCATTCGAAACGTAATTGCTTTTATGTGAAATATAAATAATTAAAATCCAAATGCTTTAAGCTATTTAAATAAGTCGTAACCTCCGAATACAAAATTCAATCTTACATTTTTGTTGTTTTTACTTAATAGATGATATATTTCTCGAATGTATAACAAATCAACATAAATTATGTTAAGGCATAAATTTTCTAAATATTTTTTTACTAATAATTCATTTTTGATATTTCGTAACAATTTTAGTTGTGAATAAAGTTTCAAAAAAAGCGACTGTTTATTAATAAACTCATTTATTTTGTAATGATTTAACAAGCAATAATCGATGACTGTTGGTAAATTTGACTATTATAAAATCATTATATATTACCGGTTCTTTTAGATAATTTTCTTAAATATTTAAATGACAATTAAAAACATCATATATGCAAAAAAAAAAAAAAATCACACACTAAAGCTAAACGACCAAAGCCTTTTATTGTATTATTATTACCGAAAAATTATCGTAAAAATACTAAGTGAATATCAAGGCAATGATCCATTGTGTTTACAATACAATTACTATCATAACTTTCAATGCGTAAACGTTTAGCATTCGTTTTAATTAGATTTTAATGTTTGTTTGCAAATTCGAGAAACTATCCGCAAACATTTCTAGTTATTAATGAGTTCATATAAAATATGCGAAAACTACGAAAATATTTTGAATACAAACTTTTTGTACGCATAATTATTTTTTGCGTAAAAATAATTCATTATTTTAGTGAAAATAATAAAGTGAATAAAATAACATTTAAATCGTTTTTGACCTACCTAACCATAAAATTTCTTTATGAAATAACAACCATCAGTTAAAGGCTTTAATTTATGTAGAGTAGTCTTTTTGTACTTTTTTTCTTTTGTTCCTTTTTAATATTGTCTTTTTCCACTCCGAACTGTCAACTTCCCTAATTTAAATAAAATAAAGACCAACAAACCAACAAAAAAATCTACTAAATCACTGCGCCTCTTAACAAACTCCGCATTTTCTCATGTCATTAATCAAACACAATGAAACTAATATATTTCACTAACACACTCATCAACCAAAACCCACATCGCGCCAAAACTAGTTTTGATTGCACGAACGATTACCGCGAAACATATAAATTGTTCGCGAAAGCCATGAATATTCATCAGTCGCTTCCAAGACCGACACAAGCACAAAACCACCAAAATGAAAACCGTAAGCAAACTTTTCATCCATTTAAAATTCAATCCCGCACCCGACGGTGAAACATCCAGATATTTCACATCCATTAATTTTTCATACTTTTCTTCAGATTGTCTTCCTTTGCTTGATGGCCGTAGCTGCCATGGCTGCCCCAGAGGCTCCGATCAAATTCATCCCAGTCCTTGAAAGGACCGAAAAGCACGACGAAGCTGGACAATTCGCCCTCAGATACATCACAGC
>JAOXNN020231144.1:0-12466 GCA_028571205.2 Hydropsyche betteni
CATGGCTCTTGTGGGTGCCAACACCATGGGGCTCACGGCTCTATTACGTCAGTGGCTGCCGACCCCACTAACGGATATATTTATATATATATATCTAATAAAATATTTGAAGATCCTAGCATGGTTTGTCATTAGATGACTTATTTCTGAGCGTCTTATGAATAGTTATCAGTGTTCGCCTAGTAAGTAAGTCAATAGTAAGTCATTGAGTTTTTAAACCAATGCCAATGCAGTGGGTATGGACTGTTACGGTGATGAGAAAAAAACTATAATTTGAGTAATAGAGACCGAATCTGTAGACCTCCACAGCCAATACAAATTATTCATACGAATTCGAGTTCAAAATATGTTTGTGAAAATTTCAACTAGGCCTCCATTATCAAAATCAGGCAATAACGTAGAAGTCGTCAAATATGAATAAAACAACCAAACAGCTACATCGATCCTGATGATGCTAGCAAGAGATTTAACAGCTGCAGCTGCGACTCTATGATAAAAGATGTTGCTTCAAATAATTAAATAAAGATTATTCAAAGGTGAAACTTTTTGCTTGTGCCCTATGTTTGAAAAGTCAGTTCAACCGATTAAAGACGGAGTGTTATTGGCACTTATTCTAATGTAGATGATACATGAAAGCTTAGCTCGATGAGATGATGACCCTTATCTTCGCTAATACGACTCCTTGCCCGTTATACCTTTACTTACTTAATATTTTGGCGGATGCTTGGTTTAATAGATATCGAGGCAATGTAGTCATTTAAATAGTCTCCAATCAGAAAATAGTACTGAGATTGATTGGACAATGGGTTTATTCTGTTATTTACAGACTGTCAATAAATTGTAGGGTTATCCACATGGCTAAGCTATATGTATTTAGAGTCTGCTTACCAGTTTAATATAAGTGGTAAATAATGCAATATTCATACGTTCGTTCTTTGATAAAGATCGATTGTTTTAGGATTAAAATTAAATATACTTAATACAAATAGTGTTGTTTTGTGTACTTCTTAATATTGATTATTGAAAAGTATTGTCAAAAAATGGAATGTTTGATCTATTCACATTTCAGAAACAAAGATTTACCAAATGTGCTTTGCTAACGTATTTGGAATTCAAGCTTATGAATATTGATCAAGGAGTGCGAACAGGGATATCAATAGTCAGATACTCTTAAGCAGTTCATTAATAATAAGCCAATGGTTGTGGCTTTATCACAACAAAGCAGGAGACTGTTGATAATATATTATATACAATGAAGTTTATTGTGATGTTGGCCCTCCTAGCCTTCAATATTATGACACAAAATCTTCAGGAAACATAGGGGACATAGGCAAAGCAACTGGCTTAGTTGATACTGTGTCCAGACCTCAAGCCAACTACCTGTGGCAAAACACTCGAGCTGGTCTGTGGACAATCCAACGATAACTCGGTAGTCACCTACCTCAGTAGCTGTTGGGCTTGCCAGAACTCGACTGTTACAGGCTATGTACCAGGGATATGTCCTGGGGATTCCGGAGAATAGGTCAAACTCAACTTTTGCTTAACCGTTTTTATTGCTAGTTTATGCCAGGATTTAAGCCTGGTTGGTCTGAGGGTAATAGTAACACTAACTGCACTCGTGATTCTCCTCCATTGATAGTTCCAATAGATTTAGTATTTATTTAAATTATAAGTTGCTAAGTAGATATTCTTTGCCAACTGTTTAAGCCCTCCGAAGTACTTGTGGGTCACTGATTATTAAATAGGCAGAACACCCAGTTGATGTTGTTAATCGTAGTCGATTTCCAGGCTTTTGCTTGTGGAGGCACTGCTTCCACATTCACCAAATAATTTGCTTAGTCTTAACTAAGAAGCATTTTTACTGAATTGGATTGCTCATTTTCGCCATCTACCATTCTATAGTTTGGGTTCAAGATAAGCGATACGAAGATTTGTGGTGATAAATATAAGCCTTAACTCATCAGGACCAGCGAAACTCTCATCTCGGCTTATCCAGTGACTTCTGATTATCAAAGCAATCAGCAAAATTATAGTGATAATGTGGCAGGTTATGTCTCTGACATTTGTCCTGCAGATTAAATTAAGATCAAGGAAAATCGTCAATCCGTATGTGTTTTTAGTTGGAACTGTGCTAGCCTTCATCTAAAGGCTATCGCAGCAATAGTGGCATTAGTATTGATCCTTCAATGATGATTATAAGTTCTAATACCAAGCAGATTATGTTAATTTACGCTTTTCTGGACCGAAATGCTTAGAAACGCACTAAGGACGATGCTGATGAAAGATTGCCTGGGGTTTCACCAAAACAGCCTAATTTGAATATTGTGTATTTTTGAGTTGAGTTGATATGGAGTTTCTTTAAAACAACAATTTATTTATAATATCTTAAACAATAATATGATTAGTTAGAATCTATCGGTAACTTATACTACATTTAAAACTGAGAAGAATACATTAATCACTTGCGCTAAATCCAAACTTTGATTGCCTCCACTCTCCTCGACTGGCCACGAGTCCCACAAAACATACCGTCAGATACTACCGGAGTGTCTCCAAAGTCTTGTAGGTGCGCCTGATAGAATATCCTGAAATTGCACTTAGCTGATCCTTCCAGCCAGATTGAGAATCCTTCAATAGCCAAAGACTGTCCTCTAGTTCCCACAAACTAATTGTGGACAGGCATAGAGTCTCCTTTACAAGCTATGTGGGCAGCATAGTGAATCTAAAGTTCACAAGTCGGATTCATAAGGCGAATTTAAAACCCTTAAAGTCGTCGAGACTGACCTTTGGTTCCGACCCATTGATTATCTACTCCATTAATATCACCGATGTCTTGCAAGTGAACAAGCACACGTAGTGGTAAAGAGCATTAATGATCCATGTTAATATTGTACTAATGTAATTGGGTCCTACTATTTAGATTGTCACAATTGTCTTTTTAGATAATCTAGCTCTCTGGTTAGATAGCCTAATTCAGCTATTTTATTATCGATAGGCACCCCAATTTACATAACTATTCGAGATCCAGAACAACTCTTTTTACATACTGATTATGAAACAGAGGCTTACTAGCTCATCAGCCAGCATAGTAAATATTTAGTGTGAGAATAGCTGTAATTACAGTCGAGTATTTATGTTAGGAGTTTATTGCCTATTATAAAACAGATGAGCAGTGTTATTGTGATTGGATCGGGAATAGCTGGCGTATCGGCTGCCTAGGCTTTGATACAGAAAGGCAACGAGGTTATTGTCCTAGAGGCTGCTGACGTAATTGGTGGGAGACTCTGCACTAAAAATGTGAATGCAGGTGGGAAGGATTTCGCCTTCGATTTAGGAGCGAGTTGGATTCATGGCTCCTGCAAGGAAAACCCAGTGACAGAACTTTCGAAAGAAGTTGAAGGGTTACAGATGATCGAGACAGATGATGAGAAAATGATAGTGTATAACGAGAAGGGCCAAGAGATTGAGAAGGTGGCCAACGAAGAGTGGAAAGAGTACGAGAAGATTATGGAGAAGGTAGAATAGCAGGCGAGTAACACCGATTCAGTGCTATCTGGTCTTAAGAAGGTTGCAGGAAATAAACTTTCTAACCCAACATTCATGTACCATGTGTCCAACGATATGGAATTCCAGACCTCAGCAACGATCAACGAACTTGCAGTTAAAGCAGGAGCCGATGACGATGAGTTTTAGGGAACAGAAATGCTGATTGTAAGTGGTTACCAGAACTTTGCTCAGACAATTGCTGACAAAAATTAAATGAAAGTGATGCTCAAACACAGGGCGGTCTCTGTAAGCTACAGCGAGTAAAACGAGCAGACCACTGTTACATGTGATAATGGCAATTAGTTCAAGGCAGACTACGTTGTGGTCGCTGTCCCTATTGGAGTTCTTAAGAAGCAGGCCATCAATTTCAATCCTCCTCTCCCACCCAAAAAGCAGCAAGCCATCAGAAACATTGGTTTTGGAAATGTCTGCAAGATTCTGATAACTTTCAATTCCATGCCCTTCAAAATGTAGTAGCATTACGTTGGTGTGGTTGCCGATAATGTCAATGATAGAGGATTATTTACCTATTTCCTCAACGTTAACGCCGTCTCAGGATTACCTCTTATGATGACATTTGGATTAGGTGGCAATGCCGACCAAGCCGAGACCATGCCAGAGGCTCAAGCCAAACAGCTCATCGCCCAACGAATCAACGCCTTCTCAGGCAAGAAGATCACCCCTAACGACTTCACTATCCAGAGAACAAACTGGAAAACCAACCCTCACTTCTAAGGCGCCTACTCTTATGGCCATGTCAACACTCAAGCAGAAGACTGGGAAGAGATGAGCAGACCAGTTTTCGATTACGGGTGGTATTTTTGCGGAGAGCACACGTCTCAGATCTACAGGGGAACAGTGCACGGAGCTTTACTGTCAGGAAGACACGCAGCTGAGTATATCACAAGCGAAGTGAAGGATGAAGCGTGGGAGTATATGGATGCTGCAAAGGATTCTGAGTCTTAAGACGAAGAAAAGAAGTCTAGCAAATCGAGCAAGTCAGGAAAATCGAATGATTCAGGGCCGAAAGCAGGTAAAAAGCCTCCTCTAACCCAAGGTAAGCTTCCCTCTGCATCAACTGCTAATAACCCAGGAGCCGAGGTGAACCCTGCTCCAATGGTTATTAGCGCTAATCCCGCTCCTCAAGTAGCAGCTAAAGGAGAGTGTTGCAAGTTGATGTGATGTGATTGTGATGCAAAAATATTTAATGCGAGTCTAGAATAATCAACATATTAATAACCTATTAATCTAAAGCCGATTATTAAGCCTAGAGCAAAAAGAATTTATCATATTCAATTAAGATATTGTAGATGGCCACAGACAAATACGACAGACAGCTGAGACTTTGGGGATACCATGGACAGAAGCTGCTAAGGGACAGCAACATTTGCTTGCTGGGGTCCTCAGCCCCTGGTATTGAAGCACTCAAGGGATTAGTTTTACCTGCATGTGGGCATGTGGCGATTTGGGATGATGCCGTAACTACAACTGCAGACCTAGGTAATAACTTGGATAACTCAGGGTGCAACTTTTTCCTGACTGCAGAGTCGATTGGGAAACCTCGTGCTCAATAATCTCTAAATCTTTTATTAGAATTGAACCCAGATGTTAAAGGTGAAGCTATAGTCAAACCCCCTGCCGAAATACTAACGTCTTAGCACTTCAAATCCTTCACAATAATAATATCTAACCAACAGAACGAGCACATCAATATTGGATTGTCTAAATTGTGTGAGGCAGTCAACAAACCAGTTATATTTATAAATACTTATGGCTACTATGGGTATGTCAGAAATCAGATTAACGTGCATGAAGTTTATGAGAATAAAGAGCTCAAGAAGCCTGATCTTAGACTTTCTGAACCTTTCGATACACTGAAGGAGTTTGCTAGTGGGTTTGAGGTGGAGAAGTGGCTGTAGGATCAGACAGTGGAGAATGTAGATAAGTTGGTTCATGTCCCCTACAACGCAATTATTATTAACGCTGCAAAGGCAACAGGAGGAACCAATATGAATACGATAAAGAATAAAATAAAAGAGTGGAAGTCTAAAGTCAATGCTGAGGATCTAGAGAACTTTGATGAGGCACTTAAGAACGCTTACAGAATAAATCACAAAAAGCAGGATGTATTGGATGGTATAAACATGATCTTGTAAAACTAGCACGTTGATAAGGCAACTTAAGCGAGTTCTCCTTATTGGGTGTTCTGCAAAGTTCTTAAAAATTACATGTAAATATTGGGTAATTCAGCGCTAAGTATGGAGACTACCCTCAGATCAAGTAAATACCAGATATGAAATCATCGACAAAGAGCTACGTTATTTTGAAGCAACTCTACTTAAAATAACATAACAGGACGAAAGATATGTTTTTAGCATTGTTAAGTGAACTATTCCCTAACTACAAACCTAATCTTGATTTAGTAACGACCTTTATTGAAAATCTGACAAATATGGAGGTGGTGCAGATGAGACCTTTCTGGAAAGAGCTGGAATAGCCACAACCATTTAGCTTTGAAAACAACTACCCCATGATCTATGTGGCCTTACGTGGTGCTGCTCTCTACAAATCGAAGCATGGAAAATATGCCAGTCGAAAAGATGTAGAATAACTGTCCCGTTGCGTATAGGAAGTGAGAAAAGTCCGTTACCCAGATATGGTCCCAATCGAAAAGAATATTATGGAGGAGGTTGCGAGAGTACAAGGTAGTGAGATGATATCGGTGAGCGCGATCACAGGAAACATAGTTTCCCAGGAGGCCATTAAATTGATCACTCATCAGTTCACCCCTCTTACGACAGGATATTTCTATGACGGCATACAGTGTATTGGCACAACGATAGAACTGTGATGATTGTAGGTTTAAATCACATAACACATTTATTTGAGGTATCACAAGCCAGCCTTATTTTCAATCATTTCGTCGATAATAGGAGTGGCTTTCTCCTCTTTAAGCACAGCGTGACCTAGAGTACGAGCTGTTTCGACGTCATATTCTTCAGCAATATAGAGCAGCAGGTTGAAGTCACTGTATTTGATGTAGGAAGGTTTGGATTTGTATTTCTGCATGTATGCCTTCAAATCGCTGACAGTGGGTTTCTTGCGGTGTCTGGCAGGGAAGTCGGCGTTCTTCAGGATGCTGAATCTGTTGTCTGGCGAAGAACCGTAGCCAATTTTGACTAGCAGGAATTCTGGTTCGAACTCCTTAATTTGTTTGCCTTGGTTAACGAAAACCGGTAGAGCCTCTTGAGCACTGAATTAAAGTGAAGTTTACTTTTTGGGTTCTCGAATTTTCATCATCTTTCTGGAGCCAGAATCTGTGAAGAATCCTTCTCTTTATAGAACTTGAGCCTGGTCACTCAACATATAAACTTAGGGTTTGATGTCAGCTGGATTGTTTTTGTCTGTTCTCATGACTACAGTAATGAAGTTTGAGAGGGGATAGCCACTAGAATGCCTCACAAGATATTACTCTTGGTAGCGGCAGGCTGTTCTCACTTAGTGCTGAGATAGGAATGTATCGTGATTGGTTTCGGTTACTATCCAACCTATTCTTTACAGGGATAGACTCTAAGCAACTTCATCTACTTTTTAGAGGAAGGGATCAGCCATCAACTAAAAGTCGTTGTAACTACCTTTTTGCTCTGGTTCGTAGATAGCCTCGATGATAGCACGGATACCTCCCTTGTAATGAGGGTCTTCAGCGTAGTACCCATACAGAAATCCAATTCTCTGTTCTGCACCTTTCTTCACATCCACCCAGTACTTAACGAAATTACTCATATCTTTGATGTTCATGAATTGAGCATAGTCTACGTGTCTGTATTCCTGGCTTTTAATACTAATGGAAGGTGGCATACATTTAGCGCACATAGCTCCTGGACCATGATTTTTACAATTTGTATCGACTGTGTACTTGATAGCCATAGGCGGCAGACAGTTATTGCATTTTACTTGGTCAGGGTGAACACCCTTGCATTTGAGTTTCTTCTCCGCCAAATAATGGTCGAAGCTTACGTGTGCTACATTATTAATGAAGTCCTTGTCAATGCAGTGAAGGCACTTAGAGTTTGGCCCATGCTGGCACATCTGCTTTTCGAAAGCCTCGTTCTTTTCCTTGGGGTTAACAGCCATACAGTTGAAACACCTACCGCCAGGCCCATGAGAGCATTTTCCAGAAGGTTTGTTGACTTATCCAGGTTGTCCAGGTTTATCCGTGTTTGTAGGTTGCTTGTCCTTACCGGTGTTATCACCCCCCATGCAGTTTAGGCATTTCCCTCCAGGAGGATGGTTGCATCGGGCATTGGACTTTTCATTCCGAAGAGTATCAACATTGACGCCTGATGTCACAGGATTAGTTTTAGCAGTTTTGAGGAGTCTTACGTCGATGATTGCTCCATCCCTAACAATCAGAAATAGGTTTACCTCATGACAGGTATTTAACGTAACTTGTAGCGATCGTCGATACTAAGTGGCTTTCCGTCTTCAGTGTACATCATAAAATCGGAGAGGGGATAGTTGAGTGTTTTGGAGACCTAGGTTAAGTGGCAGTTACTTTGAGGCGGAGTTCCCCGAATGTATCGAAGCTCTGTACAGTGAGACGGTTGAGGCCTGCAGGGGATCGAAGCCTGAGGATAATTTCTGCGTTATTCATTAAACAAGTTTAAAAATAAGATAAACCTAAGGCTTAAAACTCTCCTTCTCTCTCTCATAATTACCGATCGGAACACTCATAATCAAATATTAAAATTATCGTTGCTTGTAAGCTGTCAGAGTACTCTTAAATAAATGTGTTAGGGTTTGAGTGAATAGGATTTTTATTGAAGGAACATTCGAAGAGGATAATAATGTCCGTAATAATACTTTATGAATAAATACGAGGTATTATAAGTAATAGACGAGGGTGCGTACGGTGTAGTGTACAAAGCAATAAATAAGGAGAGTCGCAAATATGGTGAGTTATGGATAAAGTAGTGGCGATGAAGAAGTTTAAGGAGGGAGATGAAGATGAGCAGGTGCGTAAGAGCATCCAACGTTAGATAAAAATGCTGAAACTGCTACGGAGCCCCTACGTGATAGAGTTGAAGTAGGCATTCAAGAAGTACTGGGTGAGATAATACAGAAAAGGAAGAGTGTATTTAATATTCGAGTACATGGAGAAGAACGTCCTACATCTACTGGAGCAGTACGAAACAGGACTACCAGTAATTATTAACTCATGCAGTCTGAAATGATGGTCAATATAATATACCAGCTCTTAAAGGGGCTGAGGATGATTCACAGCAAGTAAATTGTACATAGGGACGTGAAGCCATAAAATCTCCTACTTAACTCAGAATTTAAACTCAAAATATGTGACTTTGGGTTCACCAGAGGAGTAACTCAGCCAGGAGAGCAGCTTACTGACTATGTGGCTACTCGATGGTATAGGAGTCCTGAGCTTTTGGTTGGGGGGTACTACTCAAAACCCATGGATATGTGGGCAGTAGGGTGTATTATGGGGGAACTTATCGATGGGCAGCCCATGTTCCCAGGATAAAACTAAATGGACCAATTGCATCTTATCAGGAAAATGCTGGGGGAACTTACTCCCAGGCAACAATAGACATTCTCTAAAAATCAACGCTACCAAGGACTGAAGTTCCCATAATTCAAGAATGTGTAGACACTAGAAGCCAGGTACCTAGGCAGAGTTTCTAAAAGTGGAATGAATTTCCTTAAGAGTTGTTTGCAGATGGATGAAAATTTGAGGATAACAGCTAGCTAAGCACTTAAGCATCCCTTCTTAGCTTCAATTGCAGCTAAGGATACTGTAGAGGACATAATCATCCAGAGCAGAGATTCGAAAGAGAAGATACTTCCTTAAATTTAGATAGATCTGCATCAGAAGACTCCCTCAGTAGGAAAGTAGTCTTCACTCGGACTGAAAACTATCTACAATGCGAATAGTAAAGGTTCACAGGGTGGGTTGAAACATGAAGACCCGATACCAGATATGAGGCCCAGATACAAATTTACCAGCGTATGGAATGTTGTTTATATAGTTTGTAGGAGGCCATTAAATAAGGATCCAAGGATGATATTCTGGATAGTCATACCACTCGGAAGGGAAGACTGCATGATGAGCACAACCTACCTAGACTGAAAGATAAGTCACAGAAATCTCTACAAACTAAAGTGCCCAGCCAGCCACTAATGATTAACAACCAGATGCTAAAAGTAAGAGAGTTAATTAACTAAGAACCAATTTCCAGAAGGTCCATCGTCGACAGTATTCCACTTGAGCGTTATGGGTCAAACGAAGTCAATTTTCAAGCTGAAACAGAAATACTGAAGTTATATGCTCAACAATAACAAATAAGTAGTTTTGAAGTAGGGGGATTGATAATTATTGATAAGATGAAGACCTTCAATATTAAATCCAACGAAGTAACGCTACAGTTATCCAGGGAGTACTTTATGCGTACTTGGGGTGGAAACCCTGCTTCGAACAGATTCATAAATACTAAGACTGCAAAAAGGTGCCAGGTCGCAACCCCCGAAACCCCACCGAATGCTACGAACAAGCGAGAGAGTTACATCAATGCTATAGTGACAAAGCGTACAAGAGAGTATATTCAGGATGAATTTGCAACCGATGTGCCTACCAATATTCAACGATGCGAAGGAATGTTTGTTTATGGGGGATGGGAAGATATTCGCTTGCAAGGAATAAATAAATGAGATGGTGTATTGTCAGGAGAACCCAGTTGAGTATAAGGAGTTCGTTAAGGATGCCACCCCAGCTCAAAAGAAAAAGAAAGTTTACGATTTCTTTAATAATGTCGCTAACATCGATCGCTACGCTTGATTGTATGATAAATGATAACGAATAGATATTTCATCCGTATCTTCAACTGTAGAGCACTGTCATCGAACCCGGCATACTCTACAAATAACTCAGTTTATCATCTTATTTAAGGATGCTCTTTATCTCTTCCAGGAGGGATTTCAACTATTAGTAGACTGTTCGCTAGGGGCAGTCACCTGCAGGTTCTATGCACAGTTTCAGAACCTCGTTCAAAGTATTAAAGGATGGGCTCTTCAGACATTAGAGAATACGATCTCCATTTTGTGCAAGTAAATTGATGAAAATGTTAAGAGAGAGCTTTCGGCAGGGGATAGTTTAAGCTGGATGACGTAGTCTACTGAATAGGGGAGCATAGAGGAGTTGGCAAGTAAATATAGGGTTGCCTTATATGCTTGATAACTACAGGTAGAAACTGAGTGTCTTTTCTCTAATCCTATGGTCATTACTTCTGAGAAATCTGATCAAGTAAGCAGAACATCTAGTATCTCGTATTCCAGCCGCTGAACCTTGTCTTCCTGAGGCGGCTGCTTGTGTGAGGAACTATATTTTCTATAGGATGAATTCTACAGTTCTATTGGTAGTTTTGAATAGCTAGAGGAAAGAGAAGATGACTTGGTGATAGTCTCTCCATTAGGCTGAAATTGAGTCGTAAATAGGTAGGAAAGTGATGGAGGGTTGGCCATTCTCTCCAATAATGCGGGAGTACATGGAACAGAAGGGTGATTTGAGTTGGGCATTGTAGTTGATTTTGAGGATATCTAGATAGTTGCTGGAGTATTATTCGTTGTCTAGATTAGGGCGTAAATTCGGTGACTAGTTTCCCAAACATATGGATATTAAAGCTGAGAGTATTTATTTGCAGTAGAACACCAACCCAGAGTCATAATTTTTAAGTTGGTCGAACATCTATTAGAAGAGTTCTTAGAGGAGTTGGTGTTATTTGATATTTCTGTTGTGATTGACTGCAGAGATGAGAGAAGATAGCTTAGAACTATTGAACAGGTAATTGATGAATGGATTTTGAGCACTTAACCGAACTTCTTTGAAACTGTTGGCTTTCTTTTCGAACATCTCATCTGCAAAGTCTATGCCACAGGACTGAATAATGAGAGCAGATTCAGATAGATATGCTTTTCTATTCTACTTGAAGAATCTTTTGAGTATGTGCAACTGATTCTAAAGTTTACTCTATGTACTATCCAGCAATTGCTTCATTTGGAGGACATGGATCATTTTGGACATACCCTACTCAATCTCCATTACTTTGATGTTCTGATTTTACTGGAATATGGTCAGAAGAGATTGGATGTTGGGTCTGTTTATGGGGTTGAAACTTAGACATTAGTTTATTACATCCAGCACCTGTTTAATCTACTGAAGGTCTATCTAGAGTTCAGTCGGAGGAATATGGTTTTAGTACATCACCCTCAAACAGCCTAGTATTTTGGTAATTATCGTGTAGGAGTCGGTAGAGGGAATTCTAAACAGATCATCCAATAAAGAAGAATCGTCAGTGTTAAGGTATTAAAGAGTAAATATTTGTCTGAGGGTGCTATTGTCCATCCATACATAACTGAAGTCAGAAGGTATTTAGAGTAGTCGATCAGACCTATCCCGTCCAGCTAGGTAATGCTCAAGTTGGTGGTGGATACTGGAAGGAGCAACTCCAAACATAAACTGAAGCAAGATGCAACCGAATGCCCATACATCTGACTTTATGTCGCAACTGTCAGTATGGATAAGTTAGGGACTGACATAGGGATCATCCAAATTATAGTCTACATGCACTATTTATACTGCCCTACCTTGCTGGTCTATTTTGGTTGGATAATCTGAGCTGTAGATGCCCTGTTTCGACAGATGTCTCCACCGGAGATTGGCTAAACAGTAACCTGACTGATGGACACTACTTATCTGTTGGAGTATCCTTCTAGCAAACTGTGGGATAACCTTCCAATTAAGAGATAGTGCACCAGAGCTATGTTATTACTTATTGAGTGGCACTGCATAGAAGTTCTAGGCTATATACATAGTGGAGTTAGTCTTAAGAGCCATTTACACTCTTAGTCT
>JAOXNN020231180.1:0-12460 GCA_028571205.2 Hydropsyche betteni
TATGGTCCTCTTTTGAGGAGGTGGTTGAGGAAGAAAAGCCTTTAGAGAGTAGTTATAAAAACTGATGAGGAGTTTTCCAACTACCTGATTTCCATGTTATGAGAGTTTCTAAAAATAACCTTCGATAAATAGTTTAATAATAAAGTCGTTAAGTTCAAATGGAAGAATTGAATGCCAGCAGACATGAGGAACGTGGAGACTTTACTTTCCTCTCCCACTCCCACGAGATTGAGGAGATGCTTGACCACATGAAGTCTGACGCAGACTAGTTCTAGAGGGTGAGCTCCCATATCAAAGACCTCGAGAATAAAAATAAGGAGCTGTCAGACTACATCCAGAAAGTTAATCTAGACCCTAAGAGCATTAAGCACAACCCAGAGCAGGATAAGCTTATCGTAAAGATAGAGCTCATGAGAAAGTAGAATAGAAAGTTGAAGGAATTGATAGCCAATTCCAAGGCTCAGACAAGCGAACGGTAGACAGACAGGTATTCTTCAGGGATTGGAACCCCTAGAAACCTTAAGAAGTAGTTTATGCTAAGAGATGAACTTTAGAGGGAGTCACTTCAATCGATGCCAAGGAATAACAGGCGTATATTGGAAGAAATAGACTCCAACTATGAGAAGGTGTTTACGGAGGTGTCCACATGCCAAAATTACCCCATCTACAGAACAGAGTCTAAACCGGAGTAGAGCGAAGAAGTGAAAATAAAAAGAGTGGCATAGATGACGGAGACAGAGAAGAAGCTGAAGAATGGGCTGAAAATGCAGGCAGAGGTGTAGCAGCGGAAGAAGGAGATGATGAGGAATAGGTTGTGTGCTGAACAGGAGGAGGTGTAGGCGAATCCTCAGAGACGTAAAAATATAAAGAACATTAAAGCGATAGAAGAGTACAAGAACAAACTGGTGGCTGAGCTAAAGAAGTCGAATATGAAGGAAAGCCAACTTAAAAAGGTAAGGGAGAATTATAACATAGATAATAAGTGAGCTAATGAAAGTACATAAGACAGCATTGGAGAGGTACCAGTAACTATAGAGAATGCTGAAGTAGTTGAGATCATCAGAGACAGATGGTATCGATGTGGGGATTGATATTATTGAGAAGTACCAATAGGCAGTCCGTTTGGAGTAGATAATATAAGAGATGCGGATAAAGCAGTAAAACATGAAAAAATAGAATCAAAAGCAGACTGAGTAGTAGACAGTATACCTTAAATCCATTCGTAGGGAACTCTATAAGATACTGCAGAAATTGGGACTCAAAATCGATACCACTGGAATGAGCCTAGAATAGTCGATTGAGGCACTATGTTCATAGATAATTTACAACGTATACTTACCCAGCATTCGATCAGTATCCAGCACTAACGCCAAATTACAGAGAATAAGAGAACTGACAGAAATAGAGAAGCTCAGCAACAACAAAATAATAAGTGAGTTGAAGAATAAGGAGCAAGCCCTCAGCAAACAGCTACTGGATATACAGATGAATACAAAAAATGATTGAATGAATGCTCTAATGTTAGTTCAAGGCTGGAAATATTTGAGATCCTACTATTTTTATTAATGCTATTCCAGAGCTACTTCCACTTTCTATTTGGAGCGCTTAAGAAACTTCTACATTATCTTCCTACCTTCCCGCTTCTTTCCATCACTTTTCCTCTCTTTCCTAACTGTCTAAGCCTTGTGAGCGGTTTCTGATGCAATAGTTGCTATCTTCTATTATCTATGCATTACCATTAGTTTTTACTATGTTTTGCGGAGGAGTGTTGGATGGTTGTATTTAATTACCTCCATAGTCTCCAACTTCTAATCAAGTGATTACTACAGAGATTTTAGGAGTTAGAGAGGACCCATTCTAAATAAAGCTTTTTCACCAGCAGTTCGACACTCTTAAGCGAAATAGTGTTAAATACTGCGCTCTGCAATACTAAGATCAACCGTATGTTATGTTTTCTTCATAGATTTTAGTATTGCAATTTATTCTTACGCTTTCTAAATCCTACTCTTCAAAGATTACACCAATCCCTACTTGAAACGATGCTCTGACCTAATTTTTTATCTTCTAACTGCACTCTACTTCTCCATCTTGGATTTATTTTATGCTAGTTACTGGATACTGGTATGAGTGAATAGCAGTTTTTACTTCATTGCATGCATAAGTTATCCGAATTTGGTCGGGCTCTGTAGAAGGGTATCCTCGGCAATATCCTGACCTTACGGTAACGTTAGGGATATCTATCTGAATACCTCCTTTACGAACAGTTCGTACCCTTCCAACTGTCTTATCATTGACTTGAATTTCGACAACCTATTGTTCAGTTCGTCTTTAGTTGTCTACAAAGAGTTGAGATTGACTCTAGCCTCAGTGATTTGCCTATGGCTATTATTGAGTTTGTGTAATACCTGTCTGATAAGGGACTTCTGTTTGATTTTGTCCACTTTAATATTGTCCTCTTGCTTATTCTTGTTTAAGAGTTAGGACTTTAATGCCAACTATCTTCTCTATAATTGTTTTTTGGCTTAATTTAAGGAATTCTCCTTTTAGATTGTGCGCATCTTCATCAACATCATGCCTTTGGAAGCATCGATCGTGTCTTTGCGATTGGATTATGACCTGAATATTCGCTTAGCCTTAAGCTATAGATCGCTGAGTTCTATTTTTGATTACTGTATTTATTGTTCAGAATGATCCAGCTCCTTCTGAATAAGAGGTTATCTGAACTTCTATCTCACAAATTTATTGAGTTGCAGGGATTACTCTTGAACATAATTACGTTGCCATATTTTGACTCTCTTGGAAAGGGCTTGGGGCTTCTACGCTTATTGTTCATCCTCAGCCTCTGACTAATTGTAACTGGGGATGCTGGTGAACATAGATTGGGTGAGTATGAAAGGATTGGAGCTCCTAAGCTCCATGCTTTTGCTGGGCGAAATGGTGGGAAACATATTATAGAAGATTCTTAATGGAAGGAAGATAATAATAAATTCTGTCTGATATCATCATTATTATGTCATATCAGTATTGAGCATTAGATGTGCTATTGTTGTTGAGGGACATATAATTGATTAAATGGTGAAAGTGAGAGCCTTCAAGGGATGGACCTATGCTGCCAACACCTACTCGACTCTCATGAACTTCAATCATGAGGGATTGATTGGTGGGAGTTCCCGAACACAAAAAAACATACGTCAACAGAGTAAAGACGGAACATCAGATCAAGACTGGAATGCTCACAGAGGAGTAAGAACCCTGTGTTTACGTCTACAGTCAGAAAATAGGAGGGAAACAGATGGTAGGAATTATGGTTGAAGCCAGTCTGTAGGTAAGAATTATCTTATTTCAGAATTATACAGAGGGAAAGTTTAAGGTTCACGAGAAAACTCTCTGTAGGCCAGGATTCGATCATGAAAGTTATAAAAAAGACCATGTGGGATCCGTGGTTTTTAGTTACAGAAATAAGGGGAATCAGATTAAATAAAAATTACAGCATGTGGTGGCTCATCTTGAACCTTTCACTAAGTGGACGACTGTAGATGGAAGGGAACATGCTCTATGGAAAGTGCTTGATAGTGATGACATCATTCAAGCTTTTACTGAACTCGAATGCCTTTATGTGCTTGACGGACATCATAGGTTGCAGGCTGCTTGCGACAACTACCAGTTTTCTTAAAAGTTATCCGAAAAGGACCACTACTTACAGGCTTTAATTTATCCTCCTGAAGAAGTTAAAATTCATGGTTTTCACAGGGTAATTAAGGACCCTGAGAGTATCTACAATATTCTGAAATATCTGAATGAAGCTGGAATTGAGACAGAGGAGATTGTCGACCTCGAGTAAAACCACATTCGGGATTATGAGGCGATATACAAAATCAACAATAGGAGTTTCGGTCTAATATTTAAAAGTTCTGAGGAGAAAGGAGTCAAAGGTCTATCAGTGTATAAGTTAAAATCACAGATATTTGATGGGCTATTTGGCAACTAACTGGATAGACACTTACAATTTCTACCAGGAATTTATAAGTGGTCTGAAGTAATGAAACAGGACAACATATTTCTGATGAGATCTCTGACGATAACTGACATATTCGATATAGCTGACAGAAATTAGATAATGCCACCTAAATCTACTTGGTTCTAACCTAAACCCTGCAACAGGATGGTTGTTAGGCTACCCTACTGAATACAAGACTTGACCATTTATCTATTTTTGTTTATTGTAGATGTTCAATAAATAAATAGGTAAACAACATTAGATATGGTTTATCAAATATTACATAATACTAATAATAATTGTTAGGTAGATAAAGAGACGATCAGCATATTTATTCTTACAGTTCACTAAGCTTCATGGTTCGGAAACTATGGAAAAATTGTAATTATTAATTGCATCATTTAGAATCCTCAAAAGGGGGGTAAAAATATTGAGGTAATTAGCTAACAATATGAACAATATATCAATCTACATAATGTTAGTCAAAGAGGTAGCCTAGGTATTTTAAGCAAGCATAAACAAATATCGAAAGTAGTTGAATAAGTGCTACGACTGGCTCGTAATATACTGAACACTTAACAGTTAATCTCCACTCAAAAGTAAACCATTAACCTTATTCAAATTACATAATTAAATATGTCGCTCACACAATAGGTGGTAAACAACTACAACAAACTCAAAGCATAATACACCGAAATATTCAAGAAGTTCATTGAGCTGGAGGATGAAAAGAGGGAGCACTCTCTCGTTCTCAAGAACATCGAGAAGCTGTCGAAGGATAGGAAGTGTTGGCAGATGGTTGGCGGCATCTTGGTGGAGAAAAGTATGGATGAGGTGCTCACCAGGTTGGGAGACAGCATCAAGATGTTCGAGCAGACTATCAAAGCGTTGGAGGTGTCGCTGAAGAAGAGGGAGAAGGATATATTGGAGATTGAGATCAAATACAATGTGAATCCTAATAAGAAGGGAGTTCAAAAGCCAGAGGAAAAGCCTACGGGAGGGTCAAATGGAGGAGGTGCTACCGGTGGGCAAGGAGTGTTAGCATGATTAATTGGCAACATAGCAAATCAAAACTTAAATTTACTCAGATTTAGCTTTGTGTTTTTGGAGTAGAACTACTTTAGTTGTCTGGTGGTTTACTACATTAATGTTGGAGTACCTAATAAAGTTATGATTCGGTTTGAGTAGTGTCCTTTTAGTGCTCGCTTATAAGGGTCTTACAGGCTCTGTTAAGGCACCATAGAGCTCTATAGCTGCTAATCTATCTTGTCACTACGTAGCTGAAGTAGTCTTTGGCAATACGGAGGTTAGTTAACCCACCCATAGTCATATGTAACTCCCCCAATCTCACAAAGTAGTGGTCATTCTTAGGGTTCAGAGTAATGAGCTATTCGTAGCAGAAAGCTGCTTTGCCAAAGTTGGCAGTTTCGGTGCAGACCATGCCCAACTAATGCCATCCCTCAGCGTCAGCAGGGTTGACTTCCAAGTAGTTGTTAAGCTGATCCACATAGTCCTCAGTGGATTTGTTGATCTTCGTTATGGATAGCTGTCTTTTCCTTGAATCGTGACACGTTAGATCTTCCTTGATGTTTCTTTCGAACAACGTGTAGGCAGCCGCATAGTTATCCTCTGCATCGCTCGGCTTAAAGTGAAAGATGAACACGGCCATCCTCTGCAGGTACTTCTTATTTCCTATGATCTTCCTCAGTTTCTAAAAGGCAACCTACATATCTCCCCCAAAAATTACCTTCGTTGTTGATTCAACAGGAGTGTGAAGTTCGAGCCCAGCTTGACAGTATTCATCCATCAGAATTGGTTCTACCTCGACCCAAACTTTTACCTTCTGAACTAAACTGATTCTTAAACTTTGTCAGCAGTTTGCAACTATACTCGAACACTGCATCAACGAACCCTAGGGATCTTCTGGAGAGGGTGAGGAGCTATTTGATTTAGGCGGGCGTTTGTACTGGTTTAGAGTCCAACTCGATCATTCTTTGTTGATCCTTCATGAGTATTAATTAAATAATAAGTGCTAGTGAAAATGGACGACAAACAAGACGATAAGATCATTCAGAGGAGACTACTCTACAAATTCGATCGGCTTCTTACTAAATTTGCCAACCAATACTTCTAGCTCTGTAGAAATCCCAGCACAGCAACAGACAAGCACATCGGGGGACTGTTGGAGGATCTTTAGGCACTGGAGTTCGAGAACTTCAAATATAGGACAGCACTGGCTTCATCGTAATGCGACGTTCTGAACAATGAGCAGGAGCTGAGAGAGACAAGTATGGAGTGGAGCCATTGTAGATTAGCAGATTGAGGAAACTCGTATGAATATCGGGAAAATGCAGGAAGACCTCAAGAGGGAGCTGGAGATAAAGGCCAACAAGGAGAAGTTTAACAGCATAGCTCAGGAGGTGAGAGGATATGATTCTCGGACTGAGATGAACAGGTGAGAGATTGAATTTAAACTCAGAAAGATCGCAGATGTAGAGGCAGAGATAAAAAATCTTTAGGAGGAGCACCGACAATAAATGGAGATCATCGCTAAGCAGGAGATGTATTTGAAGATGGCGCTCTCTTCCCTCACTTGCTTGACTGAATGTACCAAGAAGATGATAGCAGAGCAACAAAACAACAGATTATGATTGTATGCGTTTTCTTGTTTTTGAAGGATTCCTAGGGTTGAATAAGATATCTGAATCTAATCATCAATATCCTTCGACTATTTGCCTTAGGCGTAACAAGAAAGCTACGATATTGCTTTAATTTAGCAGACCATCCCTCTTCATATCCCATATCATGTGGCCGTTAGCGTAGACTAGCTAATTACACAGACACTGTTTATTTTGAAGTTTGACATAGCAATAGGGATAGATAACTTTGCAGCATTTTTCTGTTAGCAGAGCCGTATCTCCATACTAGGCCATTCTGCTGAACAGAACAAGGATATGGGGTTGGAGCGCTAAGTTGGATCTTGTGTAGTACGCTTCGAGGGGAATCTGGTTTCTGGCACCCATGATTGATTATTCAAATAAATAAAGTTGAGTGGGTAAGACAGTTTCCACTCAACCTCAAACGTTTGCCTAAATTAATGTTCTTACACATGTAAAAGCATAATACCCATAATTAAATAATGTAGTTATCGTTAATATCATTAAAGCATTTTAATCTCCATGAAGTTCTTTAAGGCTGATATTATCTTATGGTCGAGAACTGCCTTAAGATCTCCATCAATAGTGAAGGATTTGCCTCGGATGGGATATAGTATCCTGTATTTGATGGTGAGGAGCCTGAACAAAAACATTATGTCCTTGTTCTTCTCAGCCTTGTCCAGACGCTTCTGTTATATAGTAAATACTAGAGTACCCTCTATCCACTTATTAATCTTATCGCGGAAGTCGTTCTAGTATTTGGTGAGTTTTCCAGATGCCACCAACAACTTTTATCGAACATTTGCAGGTAAAACCTGTTTACCTAGATAATCTTTAATTGCATTTCGAGCTGTATAGTATGCCTCCATAGAGTGTTTGATCTGAGGACCTTCCTTATGAACGAACTAGTTCATATTCGTTATGAACAATATAAGGCTGTTCTGTTTGCGCTGGTCTGCATGGTTGACGCTTATGACGAACCTCTCAAATATTAGTTTATTAAGTCCTGACCGTAGAGTGTCAATAGTATCAATCAGAGAGTTGACAGCTCGGATTTAGTGCTACCCATCGAACACTCCAGGCTTCTTCTTCTGTATGGATTAGCTCAGACTGCTCTCCATTTTCTTCATTTTATCCTGCAACTACATAATCTCAGACTATTTCTACTCCAGCATCCTGTCCTTTTAGGTTAGCATATGGGTTAGTCTTTGCTGACCATTCTCTGTATCTCTTACGTTTTATTTGTAACCACCACCATACACATCCTTCATTCCACTTCTATTGCCACCGAAGGATTTGCCGTTAGAATCTGTCTGATGTATTCGACTCAACTGATCCAACCTATTCCCTCCAGCACCCATCCCCATATTTACATCATTTCTCGTCAGCAGCAAAGTATTATTTTAGCGTAATTTACGAGTTTACTCTTAAGCCATTTTGAGTTTATCGTTTAGGTGCCGTATTTACTAATTTTTGACTGTTATTGCTTAATGGAAAGTCCTCTACAGATTTTACAGTTTGATAGTCTTCTACTTTAGTTAGAGTTGAGACTGCTGTCTTCCATTGTCGAGAGTGAATCTCAGAGCAGATACATCCTCCTATAGCTTAGTCTTGAGATCGAGCAGTTGGGCATATTTCTTTCGAATATCGAACACTTCCTCAGTCTTCTAATGAATCCTAAACCCAAAGTCCTCTCTCTATCGTTGTGCTCTCATATCTTACTAGTTAAGTTTGTAGCTGAGGAGCTATCTGTCCATCGCTAGATTTTGAATTTCGTTCTGAATCTATCTAATAAGTACATTTAGTTGGAGGTTGCGTTGATTGAGGGTCTAACTGTACTCTCCATTCTAGCTCTGGTGGTTCCGGAGCTTACCGATTACAACCTGCTGTTAGTTGTGTAGCCGATACATTTTTTGTAGGGTCTGTACATGTTTTTACAACTGCAACCTTAGAGAATTGTTTTATTACTCCAACACTCTACACTCTGTCACCATCTGAGAACACCTTACCTCCAGATCAGCGTTGATAGTGGCGAGTTTTTTAAGTTAGGCTGCTAGATAATCGTCGGGAGTTGTAGTGCTGGGAGGGTACTGTTTATAGAAACTACCGGTGGTATGCGAGACATGAGGAATGTCCCTCTTAGACTGTAGACTGGTGAACCTGGTCCTATGTCCTTCATAGAAGGAGTTTTAGTTCATGTAGGGATTATTGGCGAGGGTGTTTGGAATCATGTCGTTAATTGAATTCAATAGTTAAGGTTCAATATTTAAATTTGGCAGTGTATGGAGATTATAAGAGATAAAGAGGATGGTAAGTTGAGGTATGGAAAATAAGAATATGTTTATAAATTGGTCTCTTATTGTTCAAGTAGTCTTCATCTCATACTAACTTCGACTCTTTGAACGGAAGGTTGCCCAAATAAGACGAAAATGGTTATTGATAATTTTGAGAGTGGGGAGTAGTTAAACAAAGAAAAAATCACTATCTTGCCCTCTATTGTCTGTTTCTTTCTGCCGTTCGGAGAAATAGGTCTACAGAATCTGATCTTTTTGTCTGATTTAATTGATAGGGTACTGGTCGATAAGCAGCCTTCTTCTTAGGAATGATGTTCTAGAGAAGTTAGTTTAAGTAAGCATCTCCACAGTAGAGTAGATTGGCATGGGATTAGTGTTCCATCAGTAAAGTAATTATTACTAAACTCTTGGTTGGTCTGGCCATTAAAACCCTGCCGCTTTACTGGTTGGTGTTTCCATTTATGTGTTGTGCAAATTCATTAAATAGGTGGGTTATTGTATTTAAGTGATAAGAATACAGTGGAACCAGACTACTAGTGCTCGGAATGGACTGCCTATAGGGTAAATAGGCTATTTGAGAGCGGAAGACATCATACCAGATATGACTTTCGACAGAAAGTGGGTTCGGTGTGTTGAAAGCGATAGCCACCAGTATAGTTACACATAGTCTCGTATATAGAGTATGTAAAGTAGGGATAGGTGTTAAGGATAGGTGTGGATAGTAAAAGAAGTTTGCCGAAAATAGTTTTTAGATGTTAATTTAAATCAGCAATTTATTTGAATTTTAATTGAAACAAGTTAAGTATTTAAATTAAGCTATTTTCATGACGCTTTACATTTTGTGATATTGGGTTGTATTTGAATCTGTTTTACAACATCCATAAAAAGTTAATTGTCTTATTCTAACTTATTGATTATAACATACAACTTACTATTTCTGTTGTTGTCGATTACTTTGTATGGACTATGCTATATTAGTTATTATCAATATGAAAAACCTATTCAATGCTGTTGCCAGTTACGGTAGCGCTGCATACTAAGCAATCACAGGTAGTGCCCAGCAGGCAGGCAAGTAATTGACTTTCCAAGCCAAACTAAAACTACAGTTAGTCGCATGCAATTATTCTCAAATGTACTCAATTCCTAATGACAGCAACAAAGCATAAGTTTAGAAGGCAGCCCTTAGAGTGTACAGTGAATACAGATTGGACTGTGGGATACTCAACTTCACTGAGTTCAACAAACCAGTCAGCTACCTATAATTATCGGGAGAGGGTACACTTTGCATGTGATGTAGTGTCAGTAAATTACAAGGGGAGGATATACCCAATACTTACCAAACTGTACTTCCCGCAGAACTTCCCAGAACAGTCACCAATGCTTCGCATAATCAACCTTGATCGTAGGACGATGTATAACTCAGCATAAAAATACTCTGTCGTTGAGGAGTTTAAGGTATTTCAGTCGCCAACCGATCCTAAAAGCTTCATGCTAAATCGACTTGGGAGTGTCATAAACTGGAAGCCTACTTCCGATGTGGTAAGGGCTAGTTTATTCAGTGCACGGTTATTATGGAGGCTCAGCAGATTATGTCCCTCAAGTTCCCATTTAGGAAGAAAGAAGGTGCTATGAGCAGTACAGTATCCAACCCTACACCCGCATTCAACTCTGATCCTGCTGCCAATCACAATAAGACTCATACTCCTCCTAAAGAAGTGTAACCAACTAAACAGAATACCAACCCTATAAATATTCCGTTGAACCCTCTACAACAAGCAGTGAGGATACAACTAGAGTAGATGAAGTAGACGGCTGAAAAAGTAAAGAAGCAGTTACAAGATGACGCTGGATATTCCCTGGTGAATCATAACAACACATTCAACAGTATCCAGAAGGTTGATATTTTGAGTAAATGCCTTAAGGAAGAGATGGAAATACTATAACCCAAGTTAAAATAAATAAAGAAGTTTGTACAGGACTCAGATTCCATCGGCAATTTCGAGCTCAAAGAGTGCGTGATGGGTGCAGATTCTAAATCTAGGGATTTGATTGAGCTCTTAGCTCATAGGAAGGCACTCTAATAGACTATCGGATAGTTGGAGAGCTACTTCGAAAACAAATAAATCGACTTCTAAACACTCACAAAATTCATGAGAAAATACGAAGAGGAGCGTTTCGACAACTGGTTTAGGATAAAGCATCTTCTGACCCACTGATTCTATGCTTAGTAAGTACGATAATGAGTTAGTTAAACATATCAGATTTTATTACGGTTTACTGTCGATGTGTATCGTATCTGCGGAGAAATCACTTATGAAGACGATAGAATCAGCCTGAGGCTTTTGTTTTTGGTGAAGAAACGACTAACATGTAGATTCTAAGTCTATTTTACTTAGGACTGTTGTTTATCTCCTTGGTCGATAGAGAGCTAAATAGATTTAGTTTATTCTTGTGGAGTCTCCAATACGCTCTGCTTCATCTCTACGGAAGGTCGTATTTTTTTGGCGTTTGTTATCACAAGCCTTGGTAATTACTCTTTAACTACAATGCTCTACACCCTATGCATCTCCTTCTCGACTGCACCCACACTCTGAGTCTTTGAAGAATTTGACTCACTTCTCTTAATCTCCATACCGCTATTCTTCTTTCTGTCGGCCATCTCCACCGAAGAGTATTATACTGCTTCCAAAGAAGATCTTGCATTGGGTTGAGTTTAGTTTTTCTAATTCAGCTATTTAATCTTGGCCTGTCTCTCCTCCTACCTGATGGCTACCACCATCTGGTAGGTGGTCATTCCCTTGCATCTGAGGTAAATGTGCAGGAGGATAAGGTTGAACAACAGGAAAAACAGCACCAGAACAATCGCACTGTACGCCCAAGCTGCTATCATTTCAGCAAGATATTCTCCGAACTTCTTCTCTGTACTGAGTTTTATAACTCCAGCAAGGTAGATCGCCATTAGGAAGCATGTTCCGACTATCATGACTGCGAAACTGGTGTAGTTATCGACGCCAACACAGTTATTTATCCAGATGCAGTGATGGTCGAACGATGGCACACATCTACTGCAAGATTTACAGTGTTTGGAGGTTTCACTGCAATAACTGTCGCAATAGCTGCAATAGAGGTAATCTCTATTGACGAAATTGGTCCTAACTTAAACAGTGTCTGTACTTGTTAATTTTGGACTGTTTGAATTAGAACACCACCGCATCTGATGGATCAGTGAGTGAGCAAACGAGTGTTGAAACGATGACTATGATGGCACATCCACCGAACACTGCTCCGAAGATGACTTGTGTGATGAGCTAGGAGAAGTTGCTAACAACACAGGCATAGAATACTATTATGAGGCCTATAACGAGGATGTAGCTGGCGATTTGGGCGAGGGAAGGTTTTTGAGTGAAACTGTTGATAGTTTTAGGAATCATATTCAAATTATGAATGCAATAAGCTAACTATCTAGGGCATTTGCTGTTCAGCGCTATCAGAAATTTACATTTAAAATTTAG